>VDFB02137783.1:0-22641 GCA_007258455.2 Sequoia sempervirens
AATATGATATAACACAAATAAATGGATCAAAAAAGGTTAAAGATTAAATATTTCAAACAATGAATAAATAACTCTAAGAGAATTATAAAGATGAATTATATAACAAAATGATTACTAATAATTACCAAAATTATTAAAACTAATAAAAGAAGATATAAAGAAAAATATACTACAACTTAAAACAATAATAATTTAACCAAAGAAGAAAAGAATGAAGATGGGATTATATATAAAATATAAATTAGAAATATAAATAAACAATTCAATTAAAATTAAAAAAATATGGTTAAAATACAAAAAGTTATAATATATATTAATATAAATAGATAAAATCATATATGTATATGTACATATATAATCTATATATAAATTCTACATTAATATATGTTATATGTATATATATAAATTAATATTACCTACATTAAAATAGGTTATATATTATATATAATAAAGAAGGTTATCTTATATACCTATATATTATAGGTTATAAGTTTTTTTTTAAACATATGTATATATAAGTTAATAAAAAAATATACATGGTGAAAAAACTTATTAATGAAAGAAGAAGGAGAACTAATCAAATTATATCATAAAATATTAAAAACGTAGATAACAAAGATATTAGTCTAATGGAAAGAATAATATAAAATATATATATTTTATTAATTTAATAGTGTGAATCCCAATCTCTATAAAATAGTTAATTGATTTTTGTAATATTTTTTTTTAATAAAACAAATAATTACATACATAAAAAAATCATTCTTAAAAAAAATTCAAAATAAGTAACATAAATATTTAATGAAATGACTTTATTTAGCAAAAAATGAAAAATCATTCTTTAAAAAAATGTTTTCCTTGATTTCCCCACAAATCCTCAATAACATACATAACTTTTTAACCAATCATATGTACAAGGAATAATTTTTATAATTTGTAAAATTAAATATTTTACAAGTTGACTTTACAAAATTAAATTTCATTATAATTTTTTAAAAATACTATTTTTGATTGGTTGAAAACTAAATTATTAATACTAACATTAAACTTAACATTACATGTCATAAGGTTTTAAATTCAATATGTATTTTTCTTATTTCTCCCATCTTAAGTTAAATCAGTAAGTGTGGTTTAGAATTATAGCCATGATTTTTATCCTAAATTTTTAAATTTAAATTTGAAAGCCAACCTAAACTAACTCCTTTCCAACAAGTCATTACTTGTCAATTGGAACTCAAAATATTCAAATTTGTCCATTAGGATGTTGTATACAAGAATAAAATTCAACTTTATTATAAATATTTAAAATAAAATTGTAAGGATTTATAGAGAGCTCAATTACATGTTGCATCATCAAATATTCAAATTTGTGCATTAGGATGTTGTATACAAGAATAAAACCTAGCTTTATTATAAATATTTAAAACAAAATTATAAGGATTTATAGAAAGCTCAATTACATGTTGCATCATTAGAGATAAGACTAGGAAAAATGATATCAAGGAATGTGTCAATGATTCCATCTTTTTGTGTCATAATATCTTCTCAAATGGTAGAAGTATTAGAAGAGGTACAAGCAAGATTCTCATGACACTCAATGATCAGGTCTTCTAACACCAAATGACCTTCTTCACAAGGAGGAGAGGCATTGGGAGAAGAACAATTATGATTGTCATGATTATCTATGATTGCATTCTCTTGTACTATAACAATCTCACAAATGAAAGAGATATTAGGAGGGTAACTAACATGCTTGTCAATGGTTTCATTTCTTTTCCTTACATTATACTCATAATTAGGGAGATTACAATCATACATGTCTCTACTTGCCTTATGAATTTTGCAATGTGTTGTGACAACTTAAGGTTATGAATTACAAAAATGAAAACTAATATACCCAAATTATGAAATGATTTAGAAAATGTAAATAATTGTCCTACAAATTTGATGATTTTCAATACTGAAATGCAATTTTTTTTCCAAATTTGTAACAAATAAAGAAAAATGACACCTTTCTTGCATATGCAATAACATTTTTCCAAAATTTTAAATCAGACAATCATAGGTAGAAATGGAATGATAATACAAAGACAAAAGGTTGTGCAAAAGATGTCTAAGACACTTGTACAAGAACAAGGTCGCCCAAGGGTGACTGGGTTTTTGTACAAGTTCTGAAAATTGAAAAATTTGAAGTTTTATGTTGTTTAATGTTTCTTTCTCCAATTGCAAACAGGTTAATCAATGACTATTTTTCTAATTTTTGTTCACTATAGGACAAGGTAATGCCAAATGCAAGTGTGAAACAAAGGTAAAAATGTTGGGTTCACCAAAATGAAATATAGAAAATGGGATCCTAGGTCCTAAGTGTAAAGAACCTAGGATGCAATGGTGGCCTTTTTCCAAATTTCATTAGGATGTAGATCACAAGGTGAAAATATTGACTTTTAGCTCTAATGGTGAGCCAATCAGACTTGAATCTACATCTAATGTGGGATTGGAATTTTTTTAGAATGATTAAACTAATGATCATATATACCCTAATACATAAAATGCAAGATCCTGACAACTAACAGACATAAACAACAATTTGCAAGTGGATTTGGGAAGTGCAAAGGATAACAAACCTACTTAGAAAAATTGGTTTTGATGTGCCTACAAGGACTCATTCACCCAATGGAGAATGGGTCTTTGTAAAGGGGTCCTGCTCAATTTTTTGGGTCCTCTGGTGCTAGATCTAATCTTCTATTTTCTACCTAAAAATTTGTCAAAATGTCAAATAAATTATGTAACTTAGAAATTTATAAGTTGACAAGAATGATGACAACAAATACAACAATGCAAAATTTCTCTTCAAGATCTCTTCAATCCTTCTTCAACTTGTAATTTTCACATACACAAAGAAGGAAAAATGTTTGTGCCATATAGGGGTTTTCCTCAGTCAAACCCCATGAATAGTGTTCCCACTTTCATAATGGAAATGTCAATGATGAAAACCTTAATGGAAAAGAAGGAAATGATGAATGAAAAAATTGTTGCAACTCACCACCCTTCAATAGAGTCTTTGAAGGAATGAAGTCATACACATCTCTTCAAGGGAATTAGATCTTGCTTGATTGCTTGATTGCTTGAATGATTGGATGTTTGAAGACCTACAACACTTGTTAGCCTTCACAAGACAACATGAACACACATAAAATTTGACATGATGTTAGGATCTTGATTACTACTACAAATGACTGATAATGCTTCTTTTGAATGCTCTTGACAATAATTTTCTTAATAGGATTTCTTCATAAATTATGTTTGATTTCAAATGGTAAAATGACCATGTATTTATAAGTGTTTATCCAATTTCTCAAAAAATAGATTCCAAAATCCAACACTTACAATTTGAATTTTGATCATTAAAATTCCACCAAAAGCATATTTTAATTAAGGTCCTAGCTTATAAAGGGGACCCATTCACCCATGGATGAATGGGTCCTACTCTATACTTCCAAGACACACATGATTCAAGGCAATTCAATTATTGAATGTTGGCTCCCCTTTCAAAAAATGGTATGAATAATGCTTTGGAATGCATAATTTAGTAAATTAGAAGCTTAATTAAGTCCAATAAATTAAGAGACCCAAACATAATGTGAAATTGTAAAGTTATACAATTTTCTACACTATAGTCATGAAGAGTTGTACACAAGTGTTGGAAAAATGTGTCTCAACCTTGCAATTACATAAGGTATTGTTTATGTTGTGCCATAGAAAAAAGGACCCTTTGCTTGGCATGGGATTAATTCATGATAAAATGAACTTAATGAGGCCTTAATCTAGTGTTGTGAGGCATTTTATGCATCCACATTAGGTCTTGGACCCTTGCAAATCGAATAATTAATGATGTCTTGTAAAGGTGTTGTAAAGTGTTGTAAGATACTTTCATGCTTTTCTAGACTTAATGAACCTATTTCTCCCTAATTCAACATTATACAATGTGTTTAATAACATTATTACATCAATCTAGAAGGTTTTTGAAATAAAATTAATGATAAACAGTGTTGTAATGTGTCTTGCACATTCACATTGGTTCTTGTGCCTTCCTAGGCTATGTGGACCTCATTTTAAGGTTGTAAAGTGTACTTAATCACACTTTCACATTGATTTTTGTATCCCAATCCCTATTTGACATTTACATCATCACTAGTAGTCCCCTATTAGTTCGCATTGTGTATCCTGAGGCTCAAATTGATCAAATACCCGACAAGGTTGCATTTTAGACCTTATTTCCTTATCTCAAGTGGCATTTGAGCTATCAAATTGGCCCCTGTGGGACCCATTCTCCATGTATGGTGAATCAGTCCCATCCAGGTGGGACCCATTCACCATGTGTGGCAAATGAGTCTCATTTGGTTCAATTTTGACCTTTAAGCAAGAAAAAAGTGAAATTTGAGTTTAATTTTGCTTGATGTCGGCCTGTGATGAGGTATTAATGGGTAAAATAGGTGAATTTCCTATAAAAGGACCTCTCTAAACTCATTTTTATATCCATTAACTTAATTCACATCCATTCTTCATTATTCATCAACCGATCTTTCATCTCAAGTCAAGCAACTTAGGGTTTTATCATTGCAAGACATCTAGAAATCTCCTAAAGACATTCAAGGCCTGAATCTTCCTCCATTGCTGTAGAAATCCAAGATCAACATCATGGAAAGGTAATATATTCCATTATTGCATGTTTCATTCTATTCTTTCATCATTTTGGTTTAATTACCTAAGCGGGGTTTGACCAAGGCAAACCCCCATGCCTTAACATTCAACATTTCTTCTTCTCTTCTTGTGTGTTTGCAGATTTAGGTCTCTTGGGAGCTTATAAATCATTTAAGATCAAGTTGAAAAGTTGTTAAAGTCCTCTCCTCATTCAACAAGTCAAAATATCAACAAAAACACATTTTCAGATCCGTTAATTAGAGTTTCGGAAGCGGACATCTGTAGGAAGTCAAAGTGTAGATTGGAAACTTCAGAATCCACCTTTGAAAATCCAAAAATTTAAAAGTGGACTCATTCACCATGGGTGGCAAATGAGTTCCATTTCCAGGTCACTTTTTTGTTTTCTGCATTTTTTGACACCCTTTTGACAGAAACAAGTTTTGGCTCAATTTACTAGAACTGCGACTGATTCACCCAGAATGGCAAATGAGTCCCTCTAAGCTTGAAAATCAGTATCAACAGTGTTTCAGAAGCAATTTCCAGTCTCCTTCAATCCTTCAGGTGCACACTTTAAGTTTCATT
Source organism: Sequoia sempervirens (assembly GCA_007258455.2). Taxonomy (NCBI): domain Eukaryota; kingdom Viridiplantae; phylum Streptophyta; class Pinopsida; order Cupressales; family Cupressaceae; genus Sequoia; species Sequoia sempervirens. Next base: position 5,284 of record VDFB02137783.1, read on the forward strand.
CATTTATGTTTAGCTTTGCATTTGTTTCTAGTTCATTGTTGCATTACACAATGTGTTTTCAAACATCACTTGTTTCTTAGGTTTTGCATTCATATTCAATCAATTTAATAACTTATTTTTGCTTAGATCATCTTATTTAATCATATAAACATCATAAATTTCATAATTTGAATGAATCCTTAGCATTTTTGGGCCCTATCTCTCTCCTTTTACGTGAAAAACCCTAGAAGAGCTAGAGAAGTCCATAGGAACCAAAAATCTACGGTTCATATGCATATAAGGTATTATTGATACATTGATGACGGGGAGTGCAAGGGGGTTCCCCCCATGAGGGGTCTAGGGTTCGTGCACCTTGGCGAGCACTCGAGGGGCAACGCCTCTGGAAGGAAAATTTTATTTATATTTTATTATTGTTAATCTGGACAATTCATCATTATGTCTTAGATTTGATGGTTAATATTTTATTAGCGTGACTTTCCCTAGAATGCAACCCTATTTTATGATGGCATTGCATTATGATTGCGTTTTGTGATGTATTTTGAGAGTTTGATAGCGGTCGTGTTGCCTTTGGATCTCTGGTTGGTGATACTCTTGTGAGAAGCTTGCTCTACAAGTATATTGTAATCTTCATGATTTATAAATAATATATTAGGCAACTTTTGGAGTGTGGAACTTTCCTCCCAAAAGGGTTTTCCCCACGTAAATCAATATGTTGTGGCATGCATGATATTTATGTTTATTTATGTTTAAGTTATTGTACTATTGAAAAGATCTGAGAATTTTTGCATTATCCTTCTCTCAAGATTAGTGTGGGAAGTTGTTCCACTACCTTAGCTTCCTTACAAGTGGTATTAGAGACTAATCATTTTAGTTGTGGGTTGTTGGATTTTTTGAGCTAATCTAGATTTACATGGGAGCTTGTGTAGAAAACACTTTATGATCTTGTTGCAAGGATTTTCAGATGGTAAGTTCATTAGGGAGAATAAAGGTGGATAATCTTTTTGAAAATAATTTTGAGATGTGGATGCTAAAGATGGAGGATTTGCTGATAGATCAAGATTTGTGGGATGTTGTTGATGAGAAAGTTTCAAGTCATGTAGATCCTACTTTGGCTACTTAATATGATGTTATGGATCATAAAGTCAAGGGTCTAATCAGATTATGTGTCATAGACTCTATTTTAAAAAACATCCATGAAAAGACCTCTGCACAAAAACTATGGAAGAAGCTTGGTGAGATATATCAAGCCAAATATTTAGTGAACAAGATTTTCTTGAGGAAGAAATTGTATTCCTTCAGAATGGAGGAGGGTGGAAGAATTATAGACCAGCTCGAATCATTCAATATGTTGGTGACTCAATTGGCATCAGTTGGTGTCAAAATGGATGAGGAGGAGAAGTTTCAAATCTTGCTTCAAGTTCTTTGCCTCATTTGTGGGATTCTCTTGTTATGGCTATTGGGAGTACTTTTTCATATTGAAGACTAGAGATGTGGTGGGTTCTTTTCTTTTTGAAGAGATGAGGAGGAAGGTATCCATTAGTTCCAAGGAAGCCCTAAGTGGTCATGGAATACCTAAGGAAAAAGGCAAGAAGAATAAGAAGTGTGATAAATCCATGTCCAAGGGGAGATCCAAATCTCTTGGAAAGTCCAAAGTTACTTGCTAGAACTGCGATAAGCCTTGACATATTCATAAGGACTACAAAGAAGAAAAGAAGAAGAGAAAGAAGAAGAAAAAAAAGAAATTTGATTATGATTTTGAGTTTGAGAAGGAAGATGGTGATGCATTCATTGTAGCTTTTGTAGCTTGTGCAAGTAATGATGCATCGTTAATTGACTCAAGTGCATCTTTCCATATGATCTTTAATAGATATTGGTTTTCTGAATATGAAGAATTTGATGGAGGTAAGTTGTACTAGGGTGATGATTCTTATTTAAACATTGTTGGTCATGGTAAAGTTAGGATTAGGTTTCCTAATGGTAGAATAAAAGGGATTAACGGTGTGTTGTATATCCCTGGTTTAGCCTGAATTTGTTATCTATGAGAAAACTAATAGATGTGGGTGTGCAGGTAGTATTTTCTGATGCAGGATGTAAGATGGTCAAAGGTGCTATGGTGATTACTAGAGATGTCAGTTATGGTACATTGTATAAGCTTGTGTAGAGTAGGGGGATTCATCACCCCTGAGGTTCTAGGTCATGGGAGAGCCCCAAGGAACAAACTTCCCTAAAATACCTCAGGTTGATCTAAAGGTAAAAAAAGGAAAGATAGGATGAAAAGGAAGGGAAAACATGACCCTGCTTCCCTTTTGCTAATGACAAGTTTTTTGAAATTTAGGTGAGCTTGATTACAAGGGTCTCAAACTGTGACTCAAACAACTCTTTGTCTGAGGATGACAATGTGAGAACCAAACTTCTTTGTGTCATGTTGGAGTCTCAGGGATGCATTGGCATCCTGTATGAAAAGTGCATCAAACAACAACCAAAGACACTTAGGGTCTACTTACAACCTAGATAATAGAGTTTTACAATTTGATACTTTAATATGAAAGTGCATAAATAAATAGTACAATAAGAAAAATACTAGAGAGAATTATTCTAATGAGAAAAATGACAAGAAAAGAGTAGGAAAATATATCTTTCACATGAAATCCAATTCTTCGGCTATAAATCCAAATAGAAAAACCAACACCTACACACATAGAAACATAAAAAGTTTTGGATCATGTTTTGAGGTCTACCTCAGTCAGACCCCCATTTTGGTGTTCTCACCTCCACAGAAAGCTAGATGCAACAATATAGAGGAAATGATAAAGGAGAGAATGGAAATGACACAATAAGGTAGAGAGTAATGACAACCTGAATGCTACTCTACAAGACGATAGATGCAAAATGAAAAGATATAATGTTACCTTCCCTACTATAGCACTCAAGGCCAATAGAGGAAGGAGAAAGATGATGACACCGTGTCGAGGAGATAGAGCTACGCAAACTTGCAACGCTGATGGTGTTGAAGCAAAGGGACCCAAGTAGAAAGTTGGTAGCTGCAAGATAGTTCAAGAATGATCAAGAAGAATGCGAGAATGAGAGTGAGATAAAGAATGTAAAAGATTGAAAGAGAGAGTGAAATAATTAGCATGAGGAAGTGAAAGAAGGAATTTTGAATCAACAAAATGGAGATAAGGAGTTGTATTTCATTAGTCGAGACTTGATAGAGGATGTTACCTTCATGGCCAACCAGGAAATGTAATGCTTTTGTGAATATCAGAGGTAGGAATCTGTCAAGATGATAGTGTGGCATGCAAATATCTACGCAACACATGCACGTACCCAACAAATATTCCTCCATCGACGCAAAAAGACAAAAACATGTGGAAAGATTAGGAAGACGAAAATAGGTTTATGCATCTACATACTTTTAATTCTAAAGTAAGGGTAAATAAATGGAAAAATTTCCTAGGGTGAGAATTTGTACCATTACATTTTGTGCCCACTTTAACGAGTATATGTGAGCTAGAGTAGAAAGAGGTTGAAAATAATCTACCAATAATGTTGAGGAAGAAAATATTTGATCCAACGTACCTGGACACAAAAGAAGGAGCTCCACAGGTTCTCGGTCTAGTAAAGCTAGTTGTGATCTCACCACAAACATGTTAGGTTGCAGAAAAAACATGTTAGGTGAAAAATCTAATCATAAGACACTCATGTTCATAAAAAAAAAGAAGACACAAGACGACATGATAAGACACAGTTTGATCAGATAGACACAAGAAACACACTAATCAAATAGAGAAGCATGTGGTTGTTGCAAACTGTGTTGAAGGACTATCACAAAAAGGCAGGTCTAGTCAAGCTACCCCCAAGCTAGATGCCAAGATATAAGATGTATGGCACCAAGAAACATGACATCTAATATTAGATAAAAGAAATGCATTGCAAAGAATTCATTTGAGCAAAAGAAAGTGGAACAATAATAGAAGATGCAAAGATAGATGCTACTAGCTCCCCCTCCATCTTTTACAAGGTGGCGATCTCCACATCTAGAGCCTTTCACCTATGCTTGTGCTCATGTGCAAGCCAATTACGTCAATTATGGGCATTGGAAGATGAGGCTTGAGAAGAGATTGGAGGTTGCTGCTTAGCCAATGGAGTATCCTTCACAACCATTTATGGTAGAAGAATTTCCTCCTGGGTAGGACCAAGATGAGGAAGAATAGGAGTAGAAACAACTATAGGAGGAGAAGAAGAAATAGGTGCCTCGGCAGTGAGCCTCTTCCCATTCTCTACCTTAGGGGTGAGTCCCATTCTCTACCTTAGGGGTGAGTGGAAGAACAATAGGAAGTCACAGAGGCTGAGAAGTTAGAACAACCCTGCGAGAAGACTTCCCCTTACCATAAACAATTGGTCATGGTACCATGGGTAGAACAGGAAGCTCAAAAGCCTGACACTTCACTTTTCACCATGCGGACACCATCACACTTCCTGTGCGAGGCACATGACTAGAAGCCAAAGATGACACAGTAGGATGAGAAGCAAAAGCATATGGAAATGTAAACACAAAAGGAGAAGGCTCTAGAGCGTGAAAAAGCTTCCCCTTTCCCTTGGATAGGGTAGAAGAGGCAGCTTGTTGTTGCACTATCATAGAGGCTTTTACATAAATAACATAAGGAGACACTAGATAAATAGCCTTTGGCACTGAGCTCCTAGTCTTATATTTAATATAAGATTTGTATAACAAATCTCCCTTAGGTTGAGGGAGAGGTTTGACTGGGGCAAGCCATACATGATCCATTGAAAGCCCCCATGCGACACTAGCAGTTTATAGCCAATGTCATGCACAATGTGCATGGTGCCTTCATTAGGGAAATTTAAACATTTATGAACTACAAAGGTGACGTTGTTCATGAAGGCTAGCCAGGAGATGCCTAGCCTTACTCTAAATGGGTCAAACTTTGGAATGATAACAAATATGACATCAATATCCTTGGGTCCTACCAAGACTGACAAAGAAATAGAGCTCATAGGGGCCACATAGAGTCCATCGTGGGTATAGAGAGTGGTCTCCAACTTTTTGTATCTCTCCTTTAAACTATTTATAAATAGAGTCTCCTCCATTATCACATTAACTCAAATCGTCAGATCAACTAAAATGCCAGTCATGACATTTTCATTAATTCAGGAAGGAATGTATAGCAGGGAAGGCTCCTTATTAAGAGGCTTATCATGTGAGGTGAATTTTATGTCAGGTGTTGCACTCACATTTTCAAAGGAGGGATACACATGAATGAAACCATGTTCACATACTCAAATGGACTAACTCATAAGATGTAGAAGATTGTGTTACTAAATTTTAAAAATGAGAGGGAAACATATCAGTGTAAATTTGTAGCTCATTGTTAGCCTTTGACACAAAATTATTAGAATTATGTTTCTTCCCATCAAGACAAATAGTCTCATCATTGATGTGGTCCTAGATCTCATGATGCATGTGCATGCATCACTCGGTATCATGTTCATGCACTTGATGGAATTGATATAATTTTTGCTTGTAATACCACTCAGGATACGACTTAGTTAGAGGCTAGGGTTCTGGCAATGTCAGAACTTTATCTTTTAACAACTTCTTCAAAACAACAGTATAAGAATCAAACAATTTTGTGAAATGTCTATTGCCCCCTAGGCCCTTGTCCTTAGACATAGAGACCACATTCACAATAGCTTTGTTCTTTCTAGAAACTGACACTAAAGATCAGGTATCAAGATGGGAGCGTGAGGATGAACCCATGAACTATGCAACCATATGTTGGTATTCACATAATGCAACACATAGGTGTGCAAAACAAGGGTACTTCTTCAAGGAAAACTTCTCTTTCCATGATTTCTGTAAGTTTCCAATGAAGAATTTTGAACATCTGAATCTAGTAAAGGATAAGAAATTTGTGAAAATAACACTTGATAGGAAGCAATAAAATTAGTTACCTTTTCATGGTTCCCTTTCTTGCATCATACGAGATCCTAAAATGTCATCTTCGGTTTGATGTTAGCTTGGAATTGCCTCAGGAATTGGTTTACCAATTGATCAAATGAAAAGATAGAGTTTTCCAATAAGGAAAAGTACCACTCAAGGGAAATTTACTTAAGGGATCTCGAAAAGAGCTTAGACATTAGAGCATCATGATGGAAGAAATTAGTGCACACAACATTAAATGTTGAAATGTGCATCTAAGGATCTCTACGACCACCATACTTTTCAAATTTTGGAATCTTCATCCCCTGATGGATCAGAGTGTTTAGAATAGTGATAGATAGAGGACTGTGATGAAAGAAAGGCTAAAAGATAGGTTGAGAGGTAGAGTTGGATATGTTTGCTAATTGGTTTTGTGTCTGAGCCATGTTCTACAACAAGGCATTCAAGATAGGGTCAGAGGATGAAACATGACCAGTGGAGCCTCCACCTGAACCACCAGAGCCACCAGCCCCCATATCAGTACAGACCCCACCACCAAAACTAGCATGGGATCCAAGATTACCACCAAGAATAATAGGATTGGTGGAGCTGAAACCCAAGGGTACCTTGTTTACTTTAATGATGGGGGTTGACCGAGGACCGAAGGTGGTGTCAACACAAGGGCTATTCTCAGCCATACATACCGATGCCTTAGGCACTAAGACTTCTATCTATCTCTTAGCAGTCTCAAACCTAAGGTCTTAGGCAACACCTAACCTAGAATTGTATGATAGGACATGAGTGTCCACAATGTCTGCAAGGCCCCAAAGGAATTCCAAACCTATCTGGACCTTGTACAACATATCTCTTAAATTTTTAACAACCTTAGTGGCTTTAGCCATAGTCCTTTCTCTCCCCAGATATTTCTTGGACTTCCCAATTCTTTTGTCTAGGGAAATAAGTTGCTTTGCGGGAACCTTGAGAGCATCGTATTCCTCCACAAATGAAATGAAAGGAGAAGCAAGAGGGGTAGGGACATGAAGAGCTTCCCCAAAAGGGTTGGAGAAACTTGTATTTATTCTTAAAATTATTTCCTCAAAGGTAGGATCAATAGTGACCTTAGAATCCATATCTATATGTTGCATGCTCCTTCTAACAACGTTCCTAGAGGTTGTTGACTAAGTTGTAAAGCTCATAAATCTTGCACAACACATACGCCTGCAATGCATCAAGGATACAAGAGAAATATATCCAACACTAAGAAATGAAAATAAGAATTTCATGTCATGTTCACCAAAAATGTAGAGTAGGAGGATTCATCACCTCCAATGGTCTAGGTCATGGGAGAGTCCCAAGGAACAAACTGCCCTAAACTATCTCAAGTTGATCTAAAGGTAAAGAAAGGAAAGGCAATCTAAAAAGGAAGGGAAAACAAGACCTTGCTTCCCTTCTACTAATGACAAGTGTTTCAGAAATCGGGTGAGTAGACTACTAGGGTCTCAGAATGTGAATCAAACAACTCTCCATCAAAGGATGACATCGTGAGAATTGGACTTCAACACATCGTGCTAGAGTCTTAGGTACACGTTGACATCCTGTACAGATAGTGAGTCGAATAATACTCAAAGATGCTGAGGGTCTACTTACAACCCAAATAAAAGAGTTTTATAGTTTGAATTTTTAATATGAAAATATGGAAATAAATAGTACAACAAGAAGAATACTAGAGATAATTATTCTAATGATGAAAAATGACAAGAATAGAGTAGGAAAAGATACCTTTTACATGAAATTCAATTCTTCAGCTATAACTCCAAATGGATGAACTAATGCCTACACACATGAAAAATAGAAAAAGTGTTGAGTTGTGTTTTGAGGTCTACCTTAGTCAGATCCCCATTTTTGTGTTCCCACCTCCACAAACAACTAGATGCAACAATATAGATAAAATGATAAAGGAGAGAATGAAAATGATACAATAAGGTAGAGAGAAATGGCAACCTGAATGCTGCTCTACAAGACGATAGATACAAAATGAAAAGACACAATGTTACCTTCCGTTCTATAAGAACTCAAGGCCAATAGAGGAAGGAGAAAGATAATGCCACCACACCGAGGAGATAGAGTTGCGTAAACCTACAATGACGATGGTGTTGAAGCAAAGGGATCCAAGTAGAAATATAGTAGCAACAAGATAGAGCAAGAATGATCAAGAAGAATGAGAGAATGAGAATAAGCTATAGAATGCAAGAGCTTGCATGAGAGAGTGAAAGAATTAGCATGAGGAAGTGAAAGAATGAGTTCTGAATCAACAAAATAGAGACAAGGAGTCATTTTTCTTTGGTCAAGATCCGATAGAGGATGTTACCTTCATGACCAACAAAGAAACATAACACTTCTACAAATATCAAAGGTAGGAACCTATCAGGATGATAGTGCAACATGTCGATGTTTGCGTGGCACATACATGTCCCTAACAAATATTCCTCCATTGACGTAAAAAGATAGAAAGACATGGAAAGATCAGGAAGATGATAGTAGGTTTATGCATCTACATACTTGTAATTCTAAAGTAAGGGTAAATAAATGGTAAATTTTCCTAGGATGCAAATTTACACCATTATAGCTTGATGCATGCACTGTTGAGTGCAATAGTACTTCTATGAGAAGCAAGTCTATGGAAGAGGTGAATGTTTCACCTTCAGCAGATGGTCATGGCTTTTGGGTACCTAAGGGTGCTCTTTCTTCTTAATCAAAGTTACCTATAGAGAAAACTATGTTATGGCACAAGAGACTTGGCCACATTGGAGAAAAGGGTCTAAGGACCTTGAAAAATAAAAACATCGTTGAACTCTTGTTTGATTGTAATCTTGAATTTGATTTTTGTGAGCATTGCATTTATGGAAAAAACCACATTTAGTTTTACCTAACTTCTCATAAATAGTGTATTGGATCTTATTCATTTCGATATGTTTGGTCCTATATATGTTCCTTCAATTGGAAAATCCACATATTATGTTTCATTTATTGATGATTATAGTAGGACATGGGTATATTTTCTAAAGAGTAAATTTAATGTTTTAAGTCAATATAAAGAATTTAAAGCAATGGTTGAGTTACAGACTGGAAATAAAATAAAAATTTTGAGGACTGATAATGGTGATGAAATTTTCTCTAATGATTTTGATAGATTTTGTAAAGACTGTGGTATTCATAGATAGAAGATAACTTCATATTCTCCACAACAGAATGGAGTTGCAAAAAGAATGGACAGTACACTGATGGAGAAGGCTAGGATTATGTTGAGTGGTGTTGTTATAGAACAAAGGTTTTGGGCTGAAGTTGTTTCCATTGCTTGTTACTTGATTAATAGGTCTTCTACATCAGCTCTTGTCGATAAGACACTTATAGAGGCATGGTTGGGCCACAAGCCTTCATGAAGACACCTTAGAGTTTTTAGTGGTGAGGCATATGCACATGTGCCAAAGGAGAAGTGAACAAAGTTGGAGAAAAAGGCTGTGAAATGTATCTTCATAGGATACAACTATGTTGTGAAAGGATACAAGCTTTGGGATCTTGTTGCACAAAAGGTAATACATGGTAGAAGTGTTATTTTAAGAGGAACTAAGCCTCCTTCTATTACATTGCAGCCAGAAAAAAGTAAATAGGAAGATGTGATCCGATTTCCTTCTATACCTGATAAAGTTGAATCGAGGCCCATGGATAGACAAGAAGTTGAGGAGAGCTCATCTAGCTTTGAATCTTCAGAAGAGGAGGAAGAACCTCCAACTCAGCTTGTTTGTAGGTCTATAAGGCATAGAAAACCACCTGAAAGGTATTCACCCAATGATTGGAGATGTATTTTTGCTTTAAATACTAACATGGATGAACCCAAATTGGTAGAAGAGGCATTAGGTATGAATGATGCAAAATACTGGAAGATTTCTATGGATGAAGAAATGCCAGCTTTGCAAAATAATGATACATAGGATCTTGTACCATTTCTTGAAGGACAAAAACCTGTTGGTTACAAATGGGTGTTCAAGAAAAACATTAGTTCAAATGGAGGTATTGAGAAGTACAAAGAAAGGTTGGTTGCAAAAGGTTACTCTTAGGTTGAGGGTGTTGGTTATGGTGAGATATTTTATCCTATTGCAAAAATAAAATTCATTATATTTTTGCTTTCTATTGTTGCTGCTTATGATTTAGAGGTTGAGCAAATGGATGTGAAAATTGCTTTCCTTCATGGTGATTTGGAGGAGGATATTAATATGTGTGAATGCTTGATCTAGACCTGCTCCAACATGAACAAACAATCAAATATTAGTCCATAAAAAAATATAAACTTACATTCCCCATGAGATTCATTCAAACACAAGAACATGGAAACTCAAGCAAAGTAATCAAATGAAAGCTAATTAAATCCTATTCAAATTCTCAAACTCTCAATCCCATGGGGGAATTGGTGCTATTTTGATGTGGAAAATAGACCTTTCCCAATTCCTTGCAAGCTTGATGATGATCAATGGTGCTCCTTGATAAAATTTTCCATAACCTAGCTATGAAATTGATGAAAACTATGAAACTTGGATGAGAATGGATGAAATTGCTCAAAACATGAACACAATGATTTTGCATAAAGTTGTGGATAAAAATGCCTAAGATTGTGGATGACCTTGTGGATCCAAAATCAATAAGAGAGCCTTCTATTTATAGAAGAGAATGATGGAAGATGAGGCAAAATAGATGAATGTGGGATCAAACACCAACCAATAACATAATGCCACTTGTCAACATGTGAGTGGACAAAGGTGGAGCACATTTGGATGAATGTGCACATTAATGCTATTAGGTGGAAATTCAAATTTGGAGAAATGACAAGTTGGAGGGAGAGAAGAAATGAATTAAATGCCACTTGGCTCAAGAAAAGGACATGTAAGAGGCCTTTAATGCCTTGTTGGATGGACAAGTACTTTTGGGGGGAGATTTAAAATTTGAGAAATATTCCATCCTTTGATGCCTTTTTGAATGAAAAAGGAAGATTTATAAATTAATTAAATTGATTTTCATGAGCAAGTTGCAAAAACTAGAGGATTTGAGTGATTAAGATTAGGATTAATCAATATTTGATTAATTTAAGGGGAGATTAGTTGATTTGATAATTTGATTTAGATTTTTGGATTAATTTAAATCAAAATGAGAGGAATAATGATTTTAGACTTAATTAAATAAATTTTGAATTATTTGATTAAAGAGGATGATGTTAGATCAAATCAATTAAAGATTAATTTATTTAATTTAAGGGAGGTGACTTTAGAGCTTAATTAAAAAAACTGAATTATTTAATTAAAAGAGGGACTATAGGATTAATTAAACAAAGTGATTTATTTAATTAATAGGAGATGATGACTTAATCAGATAAATTTGATTTATTTAATTAAGAGATGAAATGTGATGAATTTAATTAAATAAAGATTATTTAATTAAATGATTAGTAGAGAGATGATTTAGGATGAACTAGTGTTAGTAAATTAGGATCAGGTGTATAGGATCAATCGGTATATTTTTCGTGTCTACAAATATGATGTGCAGCTAGAGCACTACGTGGTGAAAGGTAAAAGTAATTTGGTTTGCAAATTGAAGAAATATTTGTATGGCCTAAAATAGAGTCCTAGGATTTGGTACCCAAAATTTGACACATATGTGTTGAGTTTGGGATTTGAGTGTTCTAAATTAGATCATTGTGTTTATTATAAGATTGATGGTGATCATGTTAAATAGACACAAGACAATTGAGAGAGGGGGTGAATCAATTTTCACACAATTCAAACTTAAAACTCAACACTTATTAATTCTACAACCACATTATTCTATTATTAAGTAAGAGCATGAAACACAAATAATAGAAAGCAAATCGACACAATGAACACTAGATTTTTACATGCAAAACCCAATGAGGGAAAAAACATGGTGAGGGTTAACTCACAATATAAAGGATTATAAACATAATACAAAGGCTCACTTCCCAAAAGAGGCCTCACTGTCCAAGTACAAAGGCTCACTGCCTATAGAAAGGATTCATTGTCCAACAGGGAGGCTCACTGCCTATAGATACAAAAGAGAACAAAGGATCCACCACAACAATTAATGAACATCCGCAGGATTGCAGAAACCTTTATCTCACTACATTCAACTCAATGAAGAACTGCTATCACAACTCACACACACACTTCTTCTCTTATGATTTGTGGCTCACTTTCGTCACTTTGCATCACATTGTCATACAACTCTTCACAATTTGACTTTCTTTTATATCATTCTCAACCTTAGAAAATTTCTCCAAGGTCGACCACAAAAACCTCATTTCATAAATTCAAATTAGGTCGGTAACTCAAAATTCCCGCAGTGGAAAGGAATAAGAGTGGACCAATAAAAAATAATTTTCAAGATAAAAAAATATTTTTCAAGATCAAAAAATAATATCTCGAAACAACCACACGCTTCCTTAATTATATTTTATTCTTCGAATGAAGTGTAAATCCCAGGTCAGCCAAACCTAATGAAAACACAAATGATCATTGATGTACATGCTTCCCAACAAGAAGATGACACATGGACGACATGAAACGCTTCTTTAAGCATGAGAATACATCTCAAAATGTTCCAGATACATCCACAGTAAAATATCAAACTTCAATCACTGAACATCTTTCACCAGTCCAACCAGACTATATAAACTCACACTAAATTATTGAAACATGACTTCTGGATCACCAATATTCAAACCTTTTCCAGAGCACAAAAAATACCTTCACACAACATATTCAAAATCTGCAATATTTGAAATGAAATAGAGGAAAATTGTAGAGCAACAATATTTCTCCCAATCCATAGAAGAATAACTTTACAAGAACAATTCACATACCAGCGAACATAAATTTTAGGTACCATCAAGCTAGGAAGCTAAAACTCAAGAGATATCACCACTAAATCCCCATTATCAAACCTTCAGATCCACACAAACATAGGATCAACACAAGAGAAATGCAGAGCACATACCGGAGCACATTCTAAACACTTTCATCATTTTGTTTTCTCTTCTTTATTTAATTTTCTCAAAAGAACTTGGAAACTCATCAAACCAACACATCTGCAATGACATAAAGATAGCTCCATGTACTCACAACATCTTAGCTATACATGTACAATATGCAACATATTGAACTGTATTGACATTAATGACAACACCAACAAACTTGCTCATACTTGCAACAATCTCCTCCTTTGTCATTGATGGAAACACATGATGTGAAAAACCATCAAAGACAAAAAAAAAAAAGAGATAAAAAATTACACAATATCTTGGGATAACACCTTCTCTTCTTCTGCAACTATTCTTCACATGAATTTCTCTCCCCTTTGACATCAATGGAAAATATCAACAAATCTGATTACTCCCCCTTAGGAGCACACTCATACTGCAACAATGAAACCATTTCTACTCCCCTATGGAGTAGACCCATTTATTAGTCTAGATAAATGAAGAATCTGTGAATTCACTGGACTGATGCACCTACATGTGCACTTAGTTCAGAGGGCCAATGACCCCCAACATCTCCCTAAGATGCTTAAAAATATCCTTAGGAAGAGCCTTGGTAAATATGTCTGCAATTTGTTCCTTTGTGGTCACATACTCCAATCTGACTTCATTTTCCAACACTTTTTCTCTCAAGAAATGATATTTGATAGATATGTGCTTCGTTCTTGAATGCATATTCGGGTTCTTTGAAATGTTTATTGCACTTGTGTTATCACAAAAAATAGAAATAGGCTCATCACATACCACACCGATGTCCTTCAATGTCTGCTTCATCCATAAAACCTATGTGCAATAGGATGTTGCAACAATATATTATGCCTCTATTGTGGATAAAGAAATTGAGTCTTTCTTTTTGCTCAGCCATGAAACTAATCTTCCACCAAGAAAGAAAGCACCACCACTGATACTCTTTCAGTCATCTACACATCTGGCCCAATCAGCATATGTATAAGCACCCAGGGTGAAATCATCATTCTTAGGATACCATAGTCCATAATTTGGTGTACCTTTAAGATATCTAAATATCCTCTTTATAGCTGTGACATGTGCTTCTCTGGGATCTACTTGGAATATGGCAACTAAACATACTGCATGCATAATGTCCGGTCTAGTAGCAATAAGGTACAGTAGTTCGCCAATCATAGATCTATATTTGCTTTGATCAGTCTTAGTAGATTCATCATCTTTGCTCAGTTTACATCCGGTTACCATAGGAGTACAAACTGGTTTGGAATCATCCATCCCAAACTTCTTCAATAGTTATTTTACACACTTAGATTGTGAAATGAATATCCCTTTATCAATTTGATTCACTTGTAGATCAAGGAAGAAATTCAATTCACCGATCATAGACATCTCAAATTCTTTTTGCATCTCTTCAACAAAATTTTTACACATGCCTTCATTTCCATCAAAAATGATATTACTATCAACATTTTTTTACCTTGCACTTTGAAGTAAAGATTGATGTCAACAAAACCTTTGTTGAATCCTTACTTTGTCAGATATCTGACCAATCTTGCATACCAAGCTTTGGGAGCTTGCTTTAACCCATACAATGCCTTCTTCAACTTACAAACCATGTCTGGTTTGTCAGACAATTGAAACCCTTCAGGTTGCTCCATGTACACCTCTTCCTCCAACTCACCATTCAGAAATGTTGAATTAACATCCATCTGATACACTTTGAAGTCCTTGTCAGTAGAAAAAGCCAAAAACATCTTGATAGCTTCCATTCTGGCCACAAGGGAAAATGTTTCTTCAAAATATATACCTTCAACTTGTGAATATCCTGTGCATACCAGTCTTTCCTTATTCCTTACGACTTCTCCACTTTCATTCAGCTTATTCTAGAACACCCATTTCGAACCAATCACTTTTTTTATTCATAGGCCTAGGGACTAGTTCCCATGTCTGATTCTTTTCTATCTACTGCAATTCTTTCATAGCTCTCATCCAACTCTCATCTTCACATGCTTCACTTATAGAATTGGGTTCAATTTTAGATAATAGACACAAATTTACCTCAGCTGCAACTCTACTTCTTGTCTTCACACCTTCACTTTTATCTCCAATTATCTGATCCTCTGGATGATTCTTCTGTACATACTTAGGAGTTCTGTCAATAGGTTTTGGTTCATTCTCTTCTTCTCCTTCTTCTTCCACTTGTTCTTCTTTCTCTTCTTCTTCCTTCTTGTTTTCTTCAGGTACATGCCCACATATAGGATCATTAGGTTCAACTTCACTTATCTCAATAGGTCTGCGTATGTCTTCATCAACTTTCACATTAGCACTTTCAATAATCTTTCTCAATTTTTTGTTAAAGCATTTGTATGCTTTGCTAGTAATAGAGTATCCAAGAAAGATTCCTTCATCACATCTAGCATCAAACTTTCCAAGATTTTCATCATCTCTTTTAATATAGCATCTACTTCCAAATACCTTAAAATACTTCATAGTAAGTGTCTTACAAGTCCATAACTCAAAAGGTGTCTTAGTGATGTGGTATCTGATCTAGATTCTATTAAGAACATAAACAATAGTGTGTATCACCTCTCTCTAGTACACATTTGGTACATTTGATTCTTTCATCATGGTTCTAATAGCTTCCTGTACTATTTGGTTTTTCCTTTCAACTACTCCATTCTGTTGAGGGGTTCTTAGAGTAGAAAACTATCTTTTTATGCCATGTTGTTCACAAAATGCATTAAATTCACCATAAGTGAATTCTCCACCTCTATCAGATCTCAAACACTTGATTTTCAAATTTACTTCATTTTATACTCTTGCTTTGAATACCTTAAACCTATCCAGAGCCTGAGTCTTTTCTTTGTGAAAAGCAACCCATGTCATTAGAGTATAATCATTAATAAGCAACATGAAATATTTGTCACCATTCAGGCTTCCAGTTCTAGTTGGACCATAGAGATCAGTATGAACTAACTCCAACATTCTAGTAGTAGAATGCTCTTTTCCCTTAAAGCTGCATCTTGTCTGTTTCCCCAATTGACAACTTCTACAGATAGCATTAGCAGGTCTTGTGATTCTAGGAAGTCCTCAAAAAATCTCTTTTGCACTGATGTTGACTAGGTTATCAAAATTTACATGTCCCATTCTCCGGTGCCATAACCAACTTTCACTGATTTGAGATACAAGACAATGACCATCAACTCCTTTCAACTAATAGATGTTTCCATGAATTCTTCTTCCAACATCAACCATATCTCCATTTTTGAATCCTTTTCTGATTTCACAGTTGTTATTCTAAAACACAAGTTTAAAACCATTGCTACACATCTGACCAACACTTAGAGGGTTATGCCTCAAACCCTTCACATAATATGCATCATCAGTACTGTGCACTCCATCAAAACTAATTGAACCTTTCCCACAGATCTTAGCTCTTGAATCATCACCAAAAATAACTAAACCACCATCATATTTCTCAAGTTTAGTGAACTTACTCTTATCTCCGGTCATGTGATTAGAACATCCACTATCAATTACCCAGTAATCTTCATCCTGTTTTGCATGAAAAGTGGTAACCAAAGTACCTTATGTCCTATTTCTCTTATTCTCTAGAGCTTTCTTGCTTATACATTTTCCAGGGTTAGTGGATACAGATTTAATTTCGAAAGCTAAGAATAAGCATTCACTATCATCTACCTCATTCTCATACTCATCATCAGAAATTCTTGCTTCTTCTTTAACATAGTACAACTTCTTATATTTCTTATCCTTCCTATCCTTATCCTTATAATCCCTGTTCTTCTTATGCACAACCATATTCAGACATCTCAAAGCATAATGACCAATATTACCACAACTAAAACATTTAAAGGGAAACATACCTTTATACTTTCTGATTCCTTTCTTCAACTTCCTTGTGGAGTTTGCTTCCAACTCATCATCACCATCGCTATCCAGTTCCTCGTCAATCTTCAATGTCTTAAATGTTGTTTCTGTCTTTTCTTCTATCTTGTCTTCTTTTTAGAACTTTCTCAACTCAAATGCTTGCAAGGTGCTGAACAATTGTTCCAAAGTGTAAGTCTTAGGATTATATACTTCTTCAATAACTAAGATCTTATCATTGTAGCACTCTAGTAAGGTTATCAAGATTTTCTCATTTATATCTTCATCTGATAGTTTTCCTCCTTGATTTCTAACTTCATTTGCAATTAGTTCAACCCTCTGAAAGAAACTTGTAAACTCTTCACCTTCTTCCATCTTCAGATTCACAAATATGTGCTTCACCGCCAACTTCTTTGCCAATTTCACTCTTTCATTTCCTTCATACATATCTTCCAACTTCTTC
>VDFB02137783.1:28156-76285 GCA_007258455.2 Sequoia sempervirens
GAGACTTCATAGTTTGACATGACCAATGACTTTGTCTTATTGACCAAGGATTGAGTCATGATTTTATTTTGACAAACCTAAAAAGACTTATCTTATGCCTTAGGGCTGCATCAAAAGATGGCCTTGCCTACGTCCAATCACAGAGGCAATGCAGTTCGACTATGATAAAGACTGACATGACATAGTTTGTCTTTGTTTTTTGTAGTTTTTTGATTATTTGGATTTGTTTTGGAATTTTGACATTTTTTGAATGTTTTTGTGTTTTCGACACATTTTCTAAATGTTTTTGTATATTTGACATGTTTTTTGAATGTTTTTGTATTTTCACAAGTGTGGTAGGTTATGAAGATCTAGAGTTTTACTTCATCAAGAACAGGTGTTAGGTATTCACCCTCAGTCAAGTACCATGTGGGAGTTGATGGTAAGAATGATTGCGTGGTATGTTGTGAGTGTCAACCGATCTCAAGCCATAGGAGTAGCAACCACTCTGATTGTGGGTGTTGTGGAATTAAGGAGGGATAGTTATATTAACATGGGTGAAGGTGGAAAGACCCTATGAAGTGATAATAGATGATAGAGCGGAGATTGTCTACACATGGTGCTTGTTTTCCAGGTTTTCACCATGGTACCTACCCAAAGCACCATTGAGATGGTTTTCACTATTAGATGGATTATTTCTCTTTACTATTTTTTTGTTTTTCTTCATTTTTCCATTTTTTTTGTGTTTTGTGGTTTTTTTGACTAAGCTTTCTGAAGCTGTGTAAAACTTGCGTAGGTGCAAGCTATTTATAGGCTCAGATAATGGTTCCTCCTCTGGAGTAGACAACTGATATGCACTAGAACCAAAGGAAGTTGTAATGACATAAGGGCCTAGCCAATTAGGCTCAAACTTACTAGTTTTATCTCGGTCTGCTTGGTTTTTAGGATTCTACATTAACACCAGGTCATCGATGTTGAAACGTCTGGCCATGACCTTTTTGTTGTAACTTCTGTAAAGATGATTCTAATATGCTTGTAAGTGGGTCAGTGCTTTATGTCTTTGCTCATCTAGTAATTCCAACTCATGCAGCCTAGATATTATGTACTCTTCATCATTGATTAACCATTTCATGGACACTCAGAGAGAGGGGACTTCAACCTCAATGGAGAGAATAGCCTCTGAACCAAAGACTAGGGAGAATGGGGTGGCTCTAGTGAGAGTATGAATTCTGGTTCGATATGCCCATAAGGCTGGGTTGAGTTGGATGTGCCAGTCACAACCAACGACATTGATGATTTTCTTAAGGATTTTAATAATGGTTTTGTTGGATGCCTCAGCTTGATCGTTGCCTTGCGGGTAGTAAGGAGTGGAAAAATGGTGTTGAATGTGGAATTATTCACACAATTTGCAGATTTACTGGTTTTTGAAGGGATGACCATAGTCTATGATTATGGACTGTGGAAGGAATACCATAGTGGCAAATGATGTAATTAAGAATGAACTTAGTGATTTGGTTGTTGGTGATGTAGGTAAGGGAAATGGCCTCTACCCATTTGGTAAAGTATTCAATGGTGGTTATAATGAATTTGTGGCCATTTGAGGAAGTGGGGTGAATTTTTCTCATGAGGTTGAGTCCCCATTGATCAAAGGGCCAAGGCGAAGTGATAGGCCTTAGTTCCTGTGCTGGAGCATGAATAAGATCACCATAATCTTGACATTCTCATCATCTTTTGACAAATCGGTATGCCTCTTGTTCCATAGTCGGCCAATAGTATCCCAATCACATAATATTTTTGGATAATGTAGGACCACTTGAGTGAGCCCCATAAATTCCTTGGTGCACTTCACATAAGGTTGTTTGTGCTTTAGTGTTATTGAGACATTGGAGTAGGGCATTGTCAAAGGCACATTGGTACAAGGTATTCTCGATGATGGAATAACGGGAGGATTTTTGGATAAAGTTCTTGCGTTGGTTATTGGATAGGTTATTAGGTAAAATCTAGGAATGGAGGTAATTATAAGTGTCCAAGTACCAAGGTGACTCAAGACCAAAAAATTCACAAACCATTTCAGATTCTGGGACATCAAAAGTAGGGACCAATAGCTATTCCACTAAGAACTCATACTGTGACACATTGTTAGGTATGTACAAGAGCGATTTGATGGTTTCCATGGTGTCTACTGCTCTATTTTGTATGTGGGGTATTTGACAAAAGGTGATATTGATAAAGTAAAGATTGAAGCCATCAACCATTTTCTTATAGGGAGTCAATTCTTCATCCTTTGTGTCATAGCCATCATTGACCTAATTGATGACTAATTTTGAATCTCTGAAGACCTATATACTTTGGATCTTCCACTTGACTGCCATAAGCAATCCCGTTAATAGGGCCTCATACTTTACAATGTTATTTGTGCAAGGGAATGCAATTTTGAATGATTCCGGTATTGTGTCACCTTGTGGGGTGACAAACAATATTCTAGCACCCACTCTATGATTGGTATGGGAGCCATCAAAGTACATCTTCCATACATCACCTGTCTCAAGAGTGAAAAGTGACTCATCCAAAAAATCAACAACGAGAGGATGTTCTGCTTGTGTTGGAACGTCTGTGAGTTGATCTGCAATTACTTATCCCTTGATTGTCATGTGCTCCACATATTGGATGTCATATTCACTAAGGACCATGACTCATTTTGCTAATCACCCTATTAACGCCGCTTTACTAAGAAGATACTTGAATGGATCAATTTTTGCTACCAGCTTTATTTGGTAGTTCAACATGTAATGCCATAATTTATGTATTGTAAAGACCAGTGCAAGGCAGGTCCATTCAATGTAAGTGTAGTTGAGTTCATACCCCACCAAAGTCCTGCTAATATAGTAGATTGCTCTTTCCTTTTCTTTGTGGTCATTTTGAGCAAGTAGTGCCCCCAGTGCTGTTATGGTTGTAGATACATATGATATGAGGGGCTTCCCATCTATTGGTGGCATCAACATGGGCGGTGTTAGAAGATAGTCTTTTATCTATTGAAAGGCTTCCTAGTATTTTTCGGTCCATATGAAAGGGATCCCTTTGCGTAACAGGTATTGAAACTGATGGAATTTATTTGCGAGTTGAGCAATGAATCTCCTAATAGATTGTAGTCTCCCATGTAAGGACCTTAGTTGAATGATGTTCTTTGGGGGAGGCATGTCTATGATGGATTTTACCTTGGTAGGATCAACTTCTATGCCTTGTTTCGAGATGATGAATCCCAATAATTTTCTTGACTTTACCCCAAAGACACACTTCTTTGGGTTGAGACAGACCTTGTACTGTTCTAGTCATTGAAAGACTTTATCTAAAACCTTTAGATGACCAGCTTTGGTTAATGACTTGGCTAGGATATCATTAAAATAGTCTTGCATTAGTATGTGCATGAGGTCATAAAACATTGTAGTCATTTCCTATTGGTATGTAGCTCCTGCATTTTTCAACCCAAAAGGCATGAAGTTTTAGCAATAGGTACCCCATGGACAAGTGAAAGTTTTTTTATGTTGGTCTTCTAGAGCAATAAAAATTTGATTATAGCTAGAGAAAACATCCATAAGGGACAACATCTTGTATCTTGCTGTAAGATCCACAATCATGTCAATGCTAGGGAGAGGAAATTCGTCTTTAGGGCACACCTTGTTTAAATCTTCGAAGTCAATACATATGCAAATTTTCCCATTTGGTTTGGTGACAGGTACCAGATTAGAGATCTATTCTACATAATCAATAGACCTGATGAAGCCAACATCCAAGAGTTTCTTTAGTTCTATCTTGAACAACAATGTGATTTGTAGATGCATTTTCCAGAGTTTTTGCTTTACCGATTTAGCATCTAGATTCAACGACAAGTGATGTAAGACTAGCTCATGGTCCAACCCAGGCATGCCAGCATATGACCAGGAAAAACTACCTTTGCGCTGTGTGAAGAATGCTTGGAATTTTGGTTTTTCTTCTTCTATCAAAGAAGTTGCTAGTAACACTATCTTAGGATCTTCAAGTGTTCCAATGTTGACCTCTTGTGTATCTTCAATTAGCATCGGTGATGGCTCTTGTGTGATGGGGAGAAATTCCAACCCTCCATCCTTAGGTGCCTCAGGGAGGCTTTCACCTTTGGATACGTCCTTTGTTTTTACTTTTTCATGATTAGAGGGTGCCTCATGATTTTCACCCAAAGTCCTTTCCTTTTTCTCTTTATTAGTATTTTTGCGACTGGAGGGTGATGCAATCTCCCTGAAGTATGTTTCCACATCAAGTTCTATCATGAAGCCAACTTTATGATCTCCTTGTGGCATTCCTTGTCTCAGTCCCATGAACTTAGCAACAACTTCATTGTTCTCAAAGGTATCCAAAATGATAGGACCTTGTTGGTCCCAATCAATCAATTATGGGTAGACTAGGGAAATGCCATCACCAGTATTTGCAAAACATGGGGAAGCAACTAATAAGGTAAGGATTGAGTTATTGTCTCAAATGTTGACATTCATATAGTTGGTTACCTTAGGTCTAGGTGTATCTAAATCATGGAAAATGTTGTCCAATTCATAAGCGCTAAAGGCATAGGATTCCCATTCCCAGTTGTTAGAATAATTTTTGTCATAAAAGTCATCATCAGAATTCTCCGATGTCTCGACACATTCAAAAGCATGTACTTCCTTATTTGAAGGCAATTCAGTTTTAGTGGTACCCACCTTTAGTGGTTTCCATCCTAACCCAAGATTTTTCCCCCATTTAATAGGTATGTAGGGCTCTCTTTGTCCATTTTTATTTATGCCCAAACCATTGGTTCCATCATACCTTTTTTCTTGCATCATCAGAAAGCCTTTACCATATTGTTCTAGTGGAAGTGGTATCTCCTCTTCTTTATAGACCTAGATAGACACATCCTCAATATCTTCTTTGCCAAGGTCTCCCCATTTGAGGAAAGTAGTTTTGGGAGGTACATGAATCGATACCTTAGGTTCCATGCTGTAACACAACTTTCCATATGTCTTTGGTGATTTTGGCATTGTGGTGATGTAGAAGGCGGTGTTCATGTTGTACTCTCCACATCCCTTATCTTGGATCTAGATCTTGGGGCCTTTGGATTTTGCAGTGGAAGCAAAGGATGTGGAGGCAGATGACTGATGGACAATAGATGTCTTGGTGAGTGTTGCAAAATCAATGTATTTGGATGAGTTTGATGTCGAGGCTTCATGGTTAAGTGGCACCTGATGTTCAGAGACATCTCGCAGGTTAGTGCAATACTCAAAGGGATCAGGGTCACCCTCGATAGCAATTTTGGTTCCATGGTAGGGAAACTTTAGGGATTGATGATACCTGGAGGGAACAACCTTCATGGCATGAATCATTGTTTGACCGAGGAGAATATTATAAGGGATTTCCAGATCCAATACTTGGAAAGCAGTATCCAACATCATGGGTCCCACTCAGAGTGGAAATATTATTGTGCCCTGGGAGGATCACTCATCATCATCATAACCTTTTATGACTATGCTCTTTGTCTTATCTACACATGCTTCAGAAAAACCCAGTGCCATAACCAATTTTAAGGAACAAACATTCAATTCTGCTCCACCATCTATCAAGACTCATTTGATGCTGTTTTGATGGATGAAGGCTTCAATGTGCAGTGAGTCATTACATGGTTCATCTTTTGGGTTGAGTCATCTCTGTCAAAGAAGGTAGCATGGTGAGAGCTTGCAAGGAATCCAACCATGGCTTGAAATCAGTTGACACCTAGGATGGCCCTATGCTTAGGTGATGTGCGTAGCTATTCCAATATGGATATTTGTGCTAGGCTTTTCTCTAGGTAATCTAGCAAGTTGAAATGGACTTTAGCTTGAGATTGCTTGGGAAGTGAAGGAGAAGGTATGGTTATTTTAGTTCTACAAGTGTTGACAACACACTATGGGGTTTTCTTGATGGTAATGGTGTTGATATGTTCATTAGCAACACGAAGATGGATGATCTTGTTATAATTATAACCAGTAATCGTATAATTGCTTGTGTTATTGTTTTTAGTACCTAAACCAGAGGCTTTCCTCAAACCATAGTCCTGAAGGGGAGTCTTGTAGATCATGTTATCTTGATTGGAAGTGTGTTGTTGCTATCCCTCTACCTCGATTACTCTATCCTTGATAAGGTCCTGAATAATATTTTTTAGTTGTCTACAAGTGGATGTTTTGTGTCCTTTACCTCAGGTGATATTCAAAAAAGGCGTTATCGTCCCACCAAGAGGGTTTAAAATTAGACACATAATATGTGGGTTCCCGTAGTTGTACGACACCTGACTGGACAAGTTTCTTCAGTATCGTTTCAATGGGTTCTTTAAGGGGAGTGTATTCATGTTTAATGTATTGCCTAGGTGGTCTTTGTTGTCCTAGTCCCTGATTGTTTCATAGGGAATTTTCTATTGGTGTAGGGGTTTGTGGTGTAGTCGTTGAGGCTTCAGGTCATCTTAGAGTGACATTAGGACCAATTTTGTGTACAGTTTTGGTACCCACAACCCCGTTGTTCGTGACACTTTTGTTTCAAGACTAGTATTTGTTTTTGTCATTGAACATTTGTTGATTACTAGTATTCTTAGAGAATCTGAGGGCACCTTTAGTGACAAGTGATCTCTCAATCATTGTTCCTTTTTCCACTAGGTATGCAAAGTGTGCACAAAAATGAACTTGCAAGGGATATTTTAAAGCATCTAGGAGGTTTTTGACAAACATGTCCACCTTTTTTTTTCAAGGATCTCTATTTGGCATCAACCTACCAAATTTCTCCATCTCTGGAAGTATTTTATAAAGGATGTTCCCTCTTCTTGTTTTGAGGTACACAAGATGGCTAATGTGATATCGTTTTCCATGTTAAAGACATAGTTATTTACAAATTTGTTGGCCAGTTTAGACCATGTTGTTATGCCCCTAGGTAATTGTGAAAAACACTCAAGTGCAAGACTGTAAGAGTTCTAGGGAATAATCTCATCAAGTATGCATGTTTCAAGGCAATGCCAACACAAGCCGTGCTAAATTCTCTGATGTGCTCTATTGGGTTGCTTGTTCCTTTGTACATTGGAAAGATCAGAATCGTGTATCCTTCTGGAAAAGGAGGCATGTAGATGCTCCTATCAAAGGGGTATGAATGCAAATCTTGCATGTTGTAGGATTTTTTGGTTGCTACTTGCATGTTCTCCACTTGTTTCTGTAAAGCAAGCATTTGTGTAGTTAGAGCATCCACCTATGGGTTTTATAAGTCATTTGTATCGTTGGGTCCCACATTTTATGTAGGTACATGGTAGTTGTATGTTCAAGCGTCTGTTGTTGTACCTTAGGTATATGTGTATATGTGGTATTTATGTTGGGTTTCCTTTGTGTGTTTTGACTTCTAGGTTGTGCATGGGTACCTTTTTATGATGTGTTTAGCGTAAAGGTATTTGATCAAAACCCTAGTTGTGTTGGAATCTTGGTATGTGTACCTTGTTGTCCTTGTATAACATTGTTTTGAGGGATATCATGACTATATGTGGGACCCTTGACATTAACCCTGGGTGTGGGTCCTCAACCTGAAAATATTACTCTCTTGCATCTAGGAGGATTGTTCAAGGTAGTATTCATGGTGTTTGTTGAGGTCACAAAGGTATTGGCACCCATTGGTGGTGTTGTTGACTGTATTACAGGTGCTGATGTTGATTGGGTTGCAACTTGTGTCTTGGAATGTGTAGTAGATGATGTTTTAGGTGGAGCTGTGAAAGGCATCCCAAAAGTGGGAGTAGTGTGAACCATTGCAAAACTTTGTGTAGCTTGTCCTAAAGGTATGTTGAGGTTTAGTTGTGGTATAAAATTTTGTGGCACATGTGTTGTATGACCCTAGTTTTGGTTTGAGACATTTTCAGGTGAAGGCACTACTTGTAGTGTGTTTATGTCAAATCCAAGTGGTAATTTAACTCCATCTTCTATGAGTTTGGCTAAACATTTCTCAGGGTTGAGCATGATGAGCTCATCAACAAATTCAACAACCTTAGGATCCTGGGTTGCTGCCTCAAGTTCTTCAACAGTGATACGACCTTGTTTGTCTCTCTCAAGGAAGTTTTCAAATGGGTTGGCATATGACTTTGGAGGTTCTTGTGATGTTGATCCGAAGTTCAATTTGCTAGTGGGATTGTAAGAATCCTCATGTTATTGTGAAGGGTCCATTTCTAATCATCTCTTTTGTAATCTGGTTTGGACCATAAGATAAGACTTGCTCAAAGAGGGATAACACATAAATGCAAACCGTAGGGTATGCAACTACCTAAGATGTGAAAGTAAAAGATATGTTTTTTTTTGTTTTTTTTCTGGGAAAATTTGCAACATGCAATGACTAAGGTATAATGAAAATGTCTAGGATATGAAAATTAAGCTATGTTTTTGGTTTTTTTCTGGGAAAATTTGTAACATGCAAAGACTAAGGTATAATGCAAACTATATGTCAATATCCTAAAATAACTAAGGGATGAGTCATTAACTGAGCAAGTTTGATGTAAGGTTCCAACTAGGATTTCCAATGATGTTTTAAGATCAATACCAGAATGACTAAGTGACAGGTTAAATAGGTGGAATTCAAACTAACCTGGTGAGTTTGAGGTATTCTACTAAGATGACAGAGGACAAATTATAAAATGATATGTCAAAGGCAATCATATTTGAATCTATTTTTTCAATCAAGGTAAGACAATTTATCTACCCTACATCTACAATGTATGATGGACAAATATTTCCCTAAGTATGATAAGGATGATCTACGTAATTTAATGATGAAAGTAATATGAAAAATAAGGATGAACCTAAATATAGCAAGTCACAAGTCTGAATCAAGTTTATAGTAGAGAGTAAATCAGAGAAGGAACTCCTACTATGACTGTTCTAAGTTTTTAGTTTGCTAAAATGCAAGGATTTTTGTGATAGGCAGATGCATCATTCCAAACTGCAAACATAGTTCAAAATATCAGATGCATCACAAAAACTAGTAGATGCATTTTTTTGTGTCAAATGCAGTTTTATTGGTAGAATAATTTCTCAGGTCCGGATGTAGTTTCAGTCTGTTAATTAAAAGATTAGATTTGTTGTTCCAGACTGCAAATGTGGCTCATTAGATCAAATGCCTCACAAAGGTTTTTAGATGTAATTTCTAGTCTTAGATGCATTGTAGGTTTAACACTTGTGACTCAAAATATTAGATGTAGTTTTATGTGTGACATATGCAACTTAGTATGCCAGATGTGGGTTTTTGTGCAATAATTGCGACTAAATATACTAGATGCAGATTTATATGTGACAGATGCATTGAATAGTGAACTAATACTAGTTTTTGACACATTTTAGACTTGTTTAAGATTTCCTTTTGAATGTTTTTGTTGAATTAGATCTGATTTGAACATACACATAAGACACACCAAGCAAAGTATTTGAAATAAATAAACAAACATTTAAAAATCCTAAGGCTGGCAAAGACAATATTTGTTGAGTTCCCACTTGGATTTCTCCAGTTGCGCTTATTCAGAGTGGATGATTAGAAGCTCGACCACACTGGGTCCCCTCCACAACACTCACTTCTATGGGTCAACCAAGCTTTGAGTTCTCATGAATCTCCTATTAAAAACTCTTCATCTCCACTAAGAACTGCAAGCATGTGGGATGACTTCAGAGGTCTGACGTCCTATACCAGCAAATAGAGGGATTTTGGAAATCTAAAACAATGGTTTTTAATTAGGACACCCATTCAGGTGGCTATACGTGAGGAAAGATTAACTTGTCTGTATAACAAATCTGCACTTGTAATGCTAAGTTTTCCATTAGCATTCACATTTATATACTGGTCAGGAGTAGCTTGGATTTAGCTCATTGCTGGTTTGAGTCGTCTTGGGGTGAGTACTTTTTCCCATCAAGAGAGGCCCAAATCTAGAGTTAATAACAATTTTTCTTACACCCAAGATCGCACAAGTGCACAAGGGGAGATGATACTTTTATTATTAAATCAGGTTTTAATAGAATGTGTAGAAGCACCAAGCATAGAGAACAGTAATAAATCCACCCTAATTAAACAAAAAATTACTATGTGAAGACTCAATGCAAGATTCATTAACCATCTAATTAATAAAGGAAATCCTATGTGAAGACTCAAAGCATGAAAGAAAGCAAAAGAGGAGTTTCAGATTATTTTCTTCGATAATCGTCCTACAAGACCACACATTAGAAGTTCAAATGTTTGTATTTTTTTGTCTTTGTCAATCGTCCTACAATTTTTTTTTGTATTTTTATCTTCTATGAATCTTCCTGCAAAACTATATTAACTCCACTAGATCACATGCTGTAAACTCCGAATTAGTCATAACAAAAAATTGTAATTATTAAAATGAAAACTCAGAATTTTGGAAATTAGAAAAATATTTTTCACTAGCCAGATGCATCACAGGAAACCACATATGCATCGTGCAATGTCAGATGTGGCATTTCACTCTTCAGATGTGGTTCACAAGGTCAAATGCATCGTTTTGTACTTGTTCAAATTGCAAAAAATCAAATTTTCTACAATTTTTTTTCAATGTGCGTGACTTCACGTCGGGTTCACCAAATGTATTTAGGGAAAATAAATAGGATAAAAGAAACAACATAACAAATAACAACAACCACGAATTTCCTAATTATGCTAAGATCCCAAATCAATAATGAAATGCAATGCAAACAATGAATTCATAAACAAGAACCATATCACCCAAATTCCATGCTTTCTTAACTCATCTTCATTATTCTTCTCAACTTTGCTTTAAATCACTTCAATTGCCCTCAGATTGTGAGTATGCAATATTCGCTTGTGTGTATTTTGACAACAAAACTTCAAAGATTGTGGTTATCAAAAACAAAGTTGAAAAGATTCTTTTATACAAGTCTCATAGATTTGATGGTTGAGATTGATTTCAAGAATTAGAACAGTCCAGATCATGTGTGAGGACCTAATTACATGCTTTGATTGAATAGTTAAGTGATTTGATCGATTAGTTCCAAGAGGTATAACTGAGAGAGTCTATGAGTCACGAGGAGGTGACCGATCCATCAGGTGAGTGAACTGAAAGAGAGTGTTAGTCAAAAAGAGGTGACATATCAATTCAATGAGTGAACTGAAAGAGAGTGTTAGTCAGAAAGAGGTGACAAATCAATTCAATGAGTGAACTAAAAGAGAGAATTATGCATGAGATATTTTCTTGAAGATGTAAGAGACATGTGCTCAAATAAAAATAATTAATTATTAAATTAATTCCTTTCTTTAGTGGAGAAAGTGTGTGCACGTGATTAAATAGTTGAGTGAACTAAAAAGCACTTTAGATGAGAGGATATAATTATTTAATTAAACAAATGTAGTCATTTATTTAATTAAAGGTGGGAGAATATGATTTAATTTGAATGACTTGATTAAATAAATTTATAAAACTTATTTAATAATTAGAAGAATAGATTAAATTAATTAGATGGTGTGTAATTAAATAAATTTAGAAAACTTATTTAATTAACTATTTTAAAAAAGATATTAGAATTAATTAGTGACATAATTAAAGTAAACTAATGTAATTTACTTAATTAATCAATTTTAGAAGAATAATAAAATGAATTAATTAAATGGTTAATACTATTTAATTAATTAGAGGAATTTGAATGTTAAGTTATAATTAAATGAATAAGATCATTTAATCATCTTGTGGGTATCTTGAATAAATGATGAAAAATGTAGTCGCAGGCGTAAGCTATTTTTTCATGTCTACACTATTATAGATTATTTACAACATATTTGATATTATACTCTTCTATTGTGCAAGTTATTTCACTATAAGTGGTATTAGAGCATGATCTTAGCATTGTGAAGGTAAGACATATTTTTATTTTAGAGGTCATTTTGGGAAGCATTTTGGTAACATCTTTGGTATTGGTAAAATTTTTCCTAATTTTTAAAGGATTTTTCAAGGTCACATTAAAGATACTACATTATAAATTCTAATGAAAAGAAAGAAAAAATCAAGGAGTTATTGTAAAATTAGGGTTACATTAGATTTTCCACGAATTTCACTCCCAAGCATAAAATTCAATGAATATTTTCCTAATTTTTGGATGGTTGAAGATGGTGTGTTTATACACCTAGAATCTAGATTTGAATGAATTTATAAAAATATAAATAAGCTATTGAATAATTAGGGTTTCCACTAAATTCAATTCCAAGGATACAAATTAAATAAATTTGTGGATATTTTTTTGGGAAATAAGAGTCTGGCCTTGATAAGTCACAATAAAAATTTAAGTTTTTTATGTCATTTATTGAAAAATATTTTGTTTCACCATGGTAGGTTCTTCCACGAGAAAAAAAATTGTATCGCATCTAGAAAATACCTAGACAACCTGGAATTGAGGATATCAATCCCAATGATATGAAAGATTAAAAACTAAGGTTAAAGAATTTATTTGATCATTTAAGGTAGATATAAAGTCCTTGCAAGTAGATATTAGTGCATTATCACGTAAAATGGATTCTTTTATGAGTATTATTAACTCTAAGAGAGTATATTCACATAATAAAAAATGGGAGAAAGATGGTTATTCTAAGAGATATGATTCTCATAGGCTTAAATCAAATCTCAAGATGGATAAACAATCCAATAATTAAATGGGTATAATTTTTATGATATCTCAAATCCTACTACGTATTAAGAATACTCAAGAAGAAGAAGAAGATGAAGAAAAGGAAGAAGAAGAGAAAGAAGAAGAGAATGAGGAAGGAGAAGAAGGATAAGAAGAAGAAGATGATGAAGAAGATGAAGAAGAAGAAGAAAAGGAAGACGGAGAAAAATTATACAAACAAGATAAAAAATAGGAACAATAAGTAGAACCTAAGAAGGAGAAGAAAAAGGAGTAGAAGAAAGAGAAGAGCTAGAGAAAAAATAAGTAGAAGTCAAAACAATAACACCTTTACGTGATTGTCACTACTTGGAGTAATTAAAAAAGGATTAACTTCTAAAAGGGATTATAGTTAGGTCATCCAATCAATTATATGGTACCATATACCACCCTTCAACTCTTCATCAAAGGTGCACCAAACAATTAGACAAATGGAATAAAAATGCCAACACTAGTAAGAGTTACCCTCTAGTTTTAAGGAGAAAAAGGAAAATAAATAAAACATAATTCAAAGGAAAGAAAATCAATGCAAAATTCCAACATAGATAATACTACCTAAGCTAGATGTAGAGGGAACAACCATCTTGGACTTGAAGCTAATTTTTCAAACAAACATGAAGAAGCTAAGAATAAGGACAATACCAAAGTCTATCATTAAATAAAAAGTATTTTTGAGTTGAATTTACCACATGGGAAGATGAATATTTTATGTAGAATAATCCATAATTAATTAACATGATGAAAATACTTTTGTAAAGAGGGGGGAACACTATATCCCTAACCCTATAGTGTGTATTGGGCTATGAGTAGTTGGATTGTGGCTACCTTAACTCTTAAGCAAATTTTGTAATCATTATTATAATCATATATAAATATTTATGTCATCCTAGGGGTTATAATTAAGTGTCTAAGTCAGCCTAGGTGGTAGCCCAGGTATAATTAGATATTTATAGTAGTTAGTGGCTAGTTATTATCATGTTGATTATTGTATTCTTATTGAATACTATTGGAGGTATCCTCTTCAAAGTGGATTAGGAGGTTTCCCCCTCAAAGTGGCATATTATTATAAATTATTGGAAACATATTTAATGTTATATTTTTCTATTATACAAGTTGTTTCATTACAAGGAGGTTTTTCATCTTTAGTATTTAATATCCAACATTAATTATGGCTTGTACCCAAGTCTACAATCTAGAAACTAGAAAGATCTTGAATATTGTAGGGAACATCTCCTAGAGGTGACAATTGTCATTGTTCCCTTCACCTTAAACATTCCATATGACATGCTAGTGGTGGATATCACAAAGAAATTAGCTACCACTTCTTATGAGTAGGATATCATAGGTCATATCAAACATTTGAATAAGCATTGGCTCCCCCAACCCATAATAGCGTGATCAAAAGTTACACACATAGATCAATGACATGATCACTTTGTTAAATATGTGATGGGGAAAGAGAGTGCTAGGGATTACAACACTTGGGTGTACTAGTACATTTCCATTTCCCTAGCCAAAACATAGTTATTTTGATTAGACACAGGTAATACATGATAACATTCACAAGCGACTCATCCTTATAACAATTACAAGGAAATTTTATAGGACATCATACATTGTATATATCATGGCCAGGTAGGCCATCTTCCTAAGATTGCATAGAGTGGGAAATATGGGGTAAGATGAGAACCTCAATAAGGTGTAGGGAAACTACCCATAATTGGAGTAAAAGCAAGTGCATATCCACTTCAAGAGAGTGAATTCCATCTTCTTATTCTTCATGATCAAGATGGAAGGAGATGTGACCAACTGAGTATCAAGTAAGGTCATGAGCCTAATAGCCACTTGTGGTACCTAGCTGATTCACTCAATTTCCTAGGTCCATATACATGACATTATCTAGATTCATAGGGAATCCATATGACCTTCCAAGCTTTAACAACAAGGTAATTCTATTGGAATTTTTAAGATATTTCTTTAACGTGCACAAGAAGATATCAAATATACATAGGACAAGGTTACAATTGTTAATTTCCCTAGATGTCTACAAATATGTAAATAGAGAAAATGCGAAGGCCTTAGATGGGGAGTTAGCTACTTTCAATTTAAACATTAATGCAATAAAAGGCACTTTGACCCCATAAAAAAAGTTCAAAGGTTTGTTGGGTTAGTTCACAAACACGTCCTTGCTCTCAAGGACTTCTAGACCAAATTTCAAGATGAGCATGAGGTAAGAAAGAGAAGCTACTCTAGGCTAATGGGGCATTAGATGAAAGCATTCAATATTAGTCCCAAGGTTCCTTTGACTTACTTGATAATGAAAATATCCTAAATCTAGTTTATACTATTAGGCAAGTTGGAAAACTCCCAATTCCACAAGTGGATTGGGTGAGTGAAGAGATCATGTCCTTGGAGGAGATCAACCAAAGATTGATAGACTTTAGCCTTGCTTGACTAGATCAAAAGATGGCTACACTTAACTCTTCCTCCAAGGAGAAGAAGAAGAAGACAAGGGTTGGGGAATCCTCAGCATCACCTAGTCCTATAGTAGCCATTGCCATCAAGTCATGTGCAACTCAAGAAGCAATAATTCCACTTGCAATGTAGGTGGAAGTACCAAAGAAAGATAAATGGAAAGAACCACAGGGGTACAAAAAGAAACAAGATAAAAAGAAGGCCTCAAAAGTGGGCATTAAAGAAGATAAAACAATAGAATAACAGCCTTAATTAGAAAGGAAGAAGAAGATGGCTAATCCTATTACCTTTTTAGATTAGGCATTCCTATAAAACTAAATACCCTACTCATTAAGATTATATTTCTTAAAAAAATTCTACAATTATCAAATTAGTAAACCCAACCATATTCAATTATCTTAAATGAATTGTGCTTAATTGATTGTGTTTATTTACTTAACCTAAATTAACCCAAAAAAAATTAGGGTAGTACATTGTATATGCGCACAAATGTTATCTATTTGTTTATAAAAAAATAATTCCCATGCCTAATAATAAGCCGACACTACTTGGTATTTAGTTGTTACTTTGATTATATTAAAAGTGATAGCTGCACATACTTTTTATTATTGAATTAAGCCAAATTTGCTTGAGGGAGTTGAATTGAATCCACAGATGGGGAATTTGAATTCTTGTTTTAACCCATCCGAAACCACAGTCAATCTTATTCGACCAGACGGTGAGATGCAGAGACTTGAAAAACCAATCACAGTTGAAGAGATAATGGTGAAATATCCCACACATTTCGTTTGTGACCTAAAATCTTTGAAAGCAGGGAAACGTGTCGTGGGCCTCAAGGCAGACAAGCAATTGAAACGAGGGAAATTCTATCTTCTTCTTCCTCTTGGAAAATTGAATGCTCCATGTTCAGATCTGGAAATATCTAAAGCTGCATTAAAATGTAATTCCAGCAATAAATCGTTTCCAATAAGCTCTAAAATTACTCCAGTGGTTGCAGAGTTGTTTGAACTATCTGAAACTCTTTTTAATGGAAAAAGAAAACTACAGTTTGAGGTGCCCAAGTTGTGGAAGGAGGGTGATGAAAACGAAGAAGAGTTTGAGCTGATAATGTCTACTATAAGACAGTAAAAAAGCTGGAAACCCATGCTACCCACAATAGAGGAATGCCCCCCTGCTGAGGAGAAGAGGAAGCGCGGTTTAGACCCATGTCACAGAATAGAATAGAATAGATTTTTTTTTTTTGTCTAAGAGATCAAAGATAGTTTATGGGACTGTTGATCTTAATTTTGCTTTGTGAAGTACTGATATTCTACAGTTTTTTCTACCTTTTCTTTGCTGAATAGATTGTGAAAAAACATTGCTACTAAAATACTTATGTACTTGATTCAAATGTTCTTGTACGTGGATTTTCATGTTACGTCTCACATGAACAGCTGATATGTTGTTCAGTATGGTTTCTGGTCTAAGTCTGCAATCAACCATTTTTCTCCTCTTACTCTCCATCAGTCTGATGATAGATCATGGAATGTGATCCGAAACGTTTATTGATGCAAAAAATTCAAACACAATCAAATCCAGAAACAATACTGAACAATATTATGGATTGTGGAAATTTTATATCATTAGCTGATATGTTGTTGTGCCAGTTATCTAAAAAGTGTTTTTGCCTCTCTTTTAAAATTCAACAGCTTGACGACTGTTCTGCGTACATTAAATATATGATGTCAACCTTTAGTTGATGTTCTTAAAGCTCTTCATTCATGACAAAGCATGCACTATCATTATTGTCTTCAAATTTCCTTTTATAATAAGTGTTCATTGGTATCAATTTATAAAAATAGTTTACACTAATTTAAAAAAATAAAATGGAGTGGGATCACAAACAGTTTATATAAGAAGAAATTTTAAATAAAATATCATAAAAGAACAATCAAATTGTTTAGGAAAAAATATATGATTATTATTGTATTTTATTTCTAGGATAAAGTTAAAAATATTTTGTAATTTGATGGGTAAAAGCACAAACCTGTGTCACACTTTATAAAGGAATCGGCCAACACAAAAAAAATTTTGAACTTCGACCACATAAAAGTGGTCTTTATGTTTTGAATTTCAAAATGGTGTAAACTAATAAAATGTAGAACTTTTGGTGTAGTTTATTCCTATAATTTTTAAAATTAAAAAAA
The DNA here is from genome assembly GCA_007258455.2 of Sequoia sempervirens. Lineage (NCBI taxonomy): Eukaryota > Viridiplantae > Streptophyta > Pinopsida > Cupressales > Cupressaceae > Sequoia > Sequoia sempervirens. The sequence goes on from VDFB02137783.1 coordinate 45,522, forward strand.
AAATTGTTTTTATCAATTTAAGGACAAATTTTGGAATGCTGAAAATTTCATAAAAGAGTGACTTCACGGACCGTCAAGAAATAAAATGAAAAAAACTTCATTTCTCTCTCTTTTTTTTTTTTTCCAAATAGGTAATTTCAATGTCTTGTGCATGGAAAAAAAAAATCACATTTTGATGTATATTTTTCCCGTAATAACGTTCTAAAGTCAAACATGTCAGAATTTGACAGTTTTGACGGACCGTCAACTAATTTCAATTTTTTCAATCATTTAAAAAAAAAGAAATATACCCTTTTGAAGTAGACTCTCTCCTCTTATGCCTCATATAATATTTAAAATATTTTAATAAATTTTACTATCATTTTTTTAATATCAAATCAGCCTCTTTTTTAATTTTTAAAACCTACTTGCATTATTTTAATAATAAAAGATATCAAAACTAATCAAAATATTATAAAAATTCTATATTTGGATTCTACACTCCAAGCTCTACAAAAGGGTATTTTTATTTTTTGCAAAAACATCAATCTGACTAGAGAAATACTCTGCCAAAAATGAATGTTTCAGAAAAAATTGAAAAATGATGAGTAAGCTGCCATGTAGGATGCCAACTAGGCATTTTCGGCCGACCAGTTTTCGGCCGACTAGGTTTCGGCCGAAACCCTATCGGCCGGTAATGAATCGGCCGAAAACTAATCGCTCGAAAACTTATCGATCGATAACTACTCGGCCGAAAATTGATGATATAAATAAAGTTTTTTTTTTCCCAATTTATCAAATTAAAAAAATAAGAAAATAACAAATATTTCGAAATCTTTTCAACTATTTTCAATTAAAAAAGCTTTATTTCAACATTTTGGAAGGCAATTTACAAGACGTATTTCGACGAAAAAAAAGGCATTTGGAGAAGAGGAGAAATATTTTTAAGGTGTGTTGATCTTTAATTTATTTATTTGATTATGTTTTTTTATTGAAAATGCATTTGAAGTTTGTTTTCACTTTTTCTTTATTAAAATATTAACATCAAATAAATATATGTAGAAATATATTCATTATTCAATTAAAAATATTTTATGTTTTGCATCTAGTTACAAGTTTTTTAAAATATTTATGCTATATTACATGTACATGTTTCATGGAAAGCTTATGTGTGTACAAATTTCTATGTAGGCAATCATTCAAATTTGAGTGTAATTTGTGATGGCAAATCGAAGGACTAGATCGAGGAAGTATGAACGAACACGAGTAAGACAAAGAAAGAGAAAAGCGGATGAAGGAACATCTACTGAACAACAACCCATGGAAAATATTGATGATCAAGGTGACGTACAGGTACAAGAACAAACTGAACCTAATACTAATATAAATGTTTTGGACTATGGTATGGAAAATTTGATGGAGATGGATGAAGATTCTCTTTTCAATAATATTTCATCTGAAGATATGTTATCTGAAAGCACATTAAAATTACACTCTAAAAAAATATGGGATGAATTTTTTGAAGAGAAATCTTTAATTGGAAGAGCACAGTTAATTGCAAAGTTATTTAGACGAAAAGAAATGACCCCTATTTTGGAGTTGTTAGGGGTTGATAATAGGAAAAAGTCATCAGATTTAAAACAAACAATTGTTGAAAACTTGCAAGAAGCATTAAAATGTATTGAAAAGAAGAGTCGGTCTAGTGATTTAAGTGCTGCACGTAGAGCGTTGATGACTGTAATTTCTAGTAAGAAATTATCCCATAGAAGACAAGTTCAAGCAATTTCTGAATTACTAAATGTTTCTAGGAGAACTGTTCAAAGATATATTGAAAAGAGAGATGAAATAGATGGAAAATTTGAGAAAAATTGGGTAAATATTTGTAGGGTTCCTCGAAAAGATAGAATTTCAGAAGATGTAAAGAAACAAGTTGTTGAATATTGGACCACCCACTCTCGTGTTTCTTCCAATAGAAGGGATACTATACAAATAATAGGTGATGATGGTACAAAAATTTCTCATCCAAAACATTTTATAGATACAACACAAAGTGAGCTTTTTGAAGCATTTAAACAAGAATTTTTAAATGTGAAGATTTGTCAAAGGATGTTTGAAACACTACGACCATCATTTGTACGTATAAATAAAGTACGTGAAACTTGTTGTTGTCGAAATCATGTTGAATTTGATCTACACCTACAATCATATAGAAAAGTTATGGCAACAATTGATCGAAATTTAGCCATCCCTGGAAGCACAACACAATTTGTGAAGTCTCTTCTATGTGAAAAATCAGAAAATTCGGATGAATTCAACGTTCAGTGTATAAAAAATGTATGTAATGATTGTGGAGATTTGAAGAATCTTTTACATGTTGACAATAATGAAATGCAAGTTACTTGGAAGAGATTTGAATATGAGACATACTTAACGAAGTCAGGAGTTGAGGCCAAAAAAATTGTTCTCAAAGAGAGTGGATTGCCTTACAATGAATTCATGAGTAAATTTCGCAATATCATATATCCACATATCCAACATTGTCATGGTGCAAGATGGCAATCTAAGCAATTTCGTTATTCAAAGAATTGTTTTCCACCAGGTTGTATTCTCTCTATTGTAGATTTCTCTGAGAACTATACATTTAGTCCTCAAACTGAGATTCAAAGTCAATATTATCATTCAGAGCAAGTTGCAATCTTCGTGCAAGTTTGCTACAGGCATGCAGAGTTAGCGGTCGATGGAATACAAAGTAGCAAAGATGATATAATTATCATCAAAGAGGTTCACTTTTATATCAGTGATGATACGAATCATGATAGAAGCTATGTAGCTCATTGTTTCAAAATGTTTTTTGAAGACCTAAGACGACGTGGCATAAATCAAGAACAACATTGGATATGGTCTGATGGATGTGCTGGTAAGTACATTGGTTTTTAAATTATTTTTAATTAATTTATATTTACTTTTAAAACTTTGAGACTTAAATTATTTTTTGAAGATAATTCAAGGTTTTCAAGTGTTTAATTATTTGTAACTTCACAGGACAATTTAAGTCTGCAAAAGCCTTTGTTTGGTTATGTAGTCAACATGCTAGACGCAACACCAAATTTTTGTGGAATTTTTATGAGAGTGGACATGGAAAAGGAGAGCACGATGGAGCAGGAGCATGTGTGAAGCGTGCACTTCGTCAACATGAACTTGCTGGTATGTCCAATTTAGCTGAACATACTTTTTAAAAGATTAGATATGTATATATATATATTTAATTTAACTAAATTAAATTTTCTTTTAAGTTCTTTGAAAGTAATAGGTGACAAATTGTTCCAACTTGTCTGTAACTTGTAGGTAATGCCATACGGAATGCAAACGAAATTGTTGAATGGTGCAAAAGTCATTTTTCTGCTCACGACTCAACATACAACACACGGTATTTTTGGGAAGTTACAGGTATGTATGTCTAGTCAAAATTTGTTTTAAAAATTTGAATTTCAAAGTTCAAGTACATACATGATTTCAAATTGAATTTTCAAGTTTGAATTTAAACAGATATTGATCGATCAAATCCTTATAATTGTCAAGCAATTCATGGTATTAGAAATCTACATCAAATCATGACAACGGGGAGTAGTAGGCCTTATGCAATGAATGTGAGAGAAAAATCATGTTTTTGTATTGATTGCATTGAGGACAATGCAAATATTGATCAATGTGAGAATATTAGAGATGGGTATGTTTCACAATGGGAAATGAAACAATTAATATCAATGCCTCCTTTTGTTGAAGATGACAATGTTGATGTCTATGATCCACTATATTCAGCTGATTACGAACGTGTATCTGATTTAGTTGTTATAGGTATGTCCAAATTGATTAATTTAGTTAAAATCAAGATTTAAATTTAATATATATATATATATTCTATGTTTAAGTAAGTTTCAAATATAAAATATAATTTTTTACAACTTTTAAATGTATAATTTACTTAAATATGTAAATATGTGGTGTGTGTACAGGAGATATTTTCGCTATAGTTGCAGACCCTGAAAATGCGGAAGGTGTAGATTACTATCTACTAAGATGTACACAACCAAAAAGCAAATTGTTCGAATCGATGACAGATGGTGATGGACAAGAGTATCCCATTGGATCAGTCGTTATTGAAGGCACATATTATCAACAAATAAAGATAGATAAAAATGGTATTATATTTGTTGATTATAGGCCAGGACAAAAGGTTCTACATTACAGTCACTTAGTTTTGGCAACAAAAATAAATTTAGAAACTTTACCTAAAAGAGGACGTGCCAAACAAAAGTGGAGGTTGCCTATTGAAGATCATGAGAAGATTTTAGAGATAATTAAAGATAGAGAGGATCCAGATTTTATGTACCAGGAGCTTTAAGTTGTTTTTTGGATACATGTGTACACATTTATGACTCCAAATCTAGATAATTTATATATTTGTATTGATTGGACATGTGACATGATTTAGAATGGTTTTTTTTTTAGAATGTGACATGTATATGTTAGATCATATATATGCTTGATCTACAAAACCCAGTGACTTTAAAAATGTTTTAATTTACATTTTGCCTAAATTCCTTTAAATCATCTAAATTTCCAATTGCATTTTTACATGTTGGACATGGTTCATTCTTTTAAACCTTCACTCTTGAGAATCTCTCTAGAAATTCCTTTATATCATCTCTCTAGATTCCTTGATTGTAAATTTTTATGTTTGACACATGGAATTGTTAAACTCACTTTCAAATCTTTGAATTTAAATATTTGTTCAACTCCACCTATATACATGTTCCAATTTTGCATTTAAATTTATTTATGTTCCATGGAATTCTTAAGTTCACATTCAAATCTTTCATTTCATTTGAACATTCAACTCCACAAACTTGTATAAAATTATCTAGTTGATTTGGTGTTTTCAAGTGGTGAAGAATCTAGACATAAATGTTGTCTCTAGTTTTCTTTATTTTTTATACATTACTAATGCACGACATTCAATAATTTTACATGATCATTTGGATTTTCATGTATCCATCTCAACCATACATCCAAATTTACTTAAGAATATTAGCTCCTATCTTTTAAGTATAGAACTAAATTATTTATCCATTTTGTTAATGTTAGATTGTATCCAGGTTCTCTTGGTTTGTCCTTTCTTGTTCACCTTAAGGTGCATTGGAATATATGAACATTGTAGTGAATCATAGTGATATCTTCCAAGTCATATCTAATTCCCAAATATAGAAATTCCATATCCTATTGGCATCAATTTAGCTTTGTTTACCATGTATAGCTTGAGACCATGAGCTACCTACATCTTCCAAGTCATATCTAATTCCCAAATGTAGAAATTCCATATCCTATTATCATCAACAACAAGTTCTAATTGTTTACCATATCCTATTATTATCTTCCAAGTCATATCTAATTCCCAAATATAGCAATTCCATATCCTATTGGCATCAATTTAGCTTTGTTTACCATGTATAGCTTGAGACCATGAGCTACCTACATCTTCCAAGTCATATCTAATTTTCCCAAATGTAGAAATTCCATATCCTATTATCATCAACAACAAGTTCTAATTGTTTACCATATCCTATTATTATCTTCCAAGTCATATCTAATTCCCAAATATAGCAATTCCATATCCTATTGGCATCAATTTAGCTTTGTTTACCATGTATAGCTTGAGACCATGAGCTACCTACATCTTCCAAGTCATATCTAATTCCCAAATGTAGAAATTCCATATCCTATTATCATCAACAACAAGTTCTAATTGTTTACCATATCCTATTATTATCTTCCAAGTCATATCTAATTCCCAAATATAGAAATTCCATATCCTATTGGCATCAATTTAGCTTTGTTTACCATGTATAGCTTGAGACCATGAGCTACCTACATCTTCCAAGTCATATCTAATTCCCAAATGTAGAAATTCCATATCCTATTATCATCAACAACAAGTTCTAATTGTTTACCATATCCTATTATTATCTTCCAAGTCATATCTAATTCCCAAATATAGCAATTCCATATCCTATTGGCATCAATTTAGCTTTGTTTACCATGTATAGCTTGAGACCATGAGCTACCTACATCTTCCAAGTCATATCTAATTCCCAAATGTAGAAATTCCATATCCTATTATCATCAACAACAAGTTCTAATTGTTTTAGAGGTGGATCTAGAAGAAGTTTATCTCTCTAGGAGACATGCCACCATCTATAACACCAAAAATATACTATTTGAAGCTTCATTAAATATATTATAGCTTATTTATTTATTTTTAAAATATTTCAATCAATCACTAGAAAATTATAAATTTATTAATATGAGTAACCTTGTGTTGTCATTTATTGATTAAAAGATAAATCTTTGTTTTGTTCTAATATACATGAACTTTTCTTTCTTTGATAAAATAGATTTTATTTAGTAAATATTTTTATAAAATCCTTTTATCCCAACACAATACACTCATTTAAATATTTATTTTTAATTCAAAACTCATATATGAGAGATTATATATATTTCCTTCTCCAAGACCAAGATGCTAATACACTAGTAACATCTACAAAAATATAAGGTTTCTATATTAGAACCCAATTTGAATTATCAAGCTATTTATAGCTTTTTTTGTGATTTCATAGTCCAACCTTAAAAAATAAGGATGTAATCTCTATTCCTCTCATCTTTAGTACTTTATTTATATATTAAAATATTTTTATGCCTATAAAACGTAACTTTTAGTATATTTCTCTAGGAATGAACATAACTTCATTAGTCTTGTAATTTGGTCCATCTTTCCAGTACAATCAAATATGAATTGATCAATTTTTAATTTATATATAGAATTGTCATCCAAGAGATCTACTTGATCAATTTTTAATTTATATAGAATTGTCATCAATTTTTAATTTAATAATAAATGTGCATGTCTTTCAAGATTTAAATATATATATCAATTTCTAATTACATATATATAAATGTTCCACATGGAATTCTTAAACTTTCAAACTAGAAATTTGATTTCATTTACATTCAACTCCACTAATAGCTTGCATGCTTTATTTGAATTATATGGTTCATTCTTAAGTATAGCTCATCATCTAGTTCAAGAATTCTTTGCATGCACATTCAAATGAACATGTGTATTAGATTATATGGAATTAGAAATTAGGTTAATGTAGAGCGTGATATATGCACAATTTAAATGTATAAATAACTTTTACTGACTTTAAAAATGAACATTTAGAGCTTTAAAGAATTCAATCTAACTATCATCTATTTCCGATTGCATTTTTATGTTCTACTTTAAAACATGTATAGCATTAATCTCAAGCATATATGCATTCAATTTTTTCTATTTCTTGACCTATTTATTAAAGAAAAATTCATTTTAACTATTTATTTAAATTAATTACATGTACATGTCCATCTTTTTAAATTTACAAATAGCAACCATTAGATAGTGGAGTGGACAACATTTTGATTTCACAATGTATTTAGTTATCTATATATGTACAAGAAGTGCATTTGAACAAGTTACCATAATTTAAATTTAAATAAAGGTACTTATAGATGTAATGTAAGTGAGTTCATCAAACCATAATAATGCACGTATATAACAAACCTCTAAGATTCAAACCATAAAACATAATTGTATGAATGTGACATGTAAATTATAACAAGTATATATATGTGTACCATAAAACATAAGTATGTAACACGTCCAAATGTTCAATACATAAATCATAAAAAGTGTCCCCAACATATAATAAAATGATCTCAGACATGTAATACTATAAAACAAATCTCAAAGAGAGGGATGTCTGGTATGAATAGAATCATCAGATCTATGGCTCGATCTCTCCCTCGACCTCTCCCTCGATGCATGGCTCGATCTCTCCCTCGACCTCTCCCTCGATCCATGGACCGATCGCTCTGCTGATCCAAGATGTGTGGATCCATGTCCCGATCCAATATCTCCCGATCTGTGTCCTGAGCCTCGTCCCAACCCCTGCATGTGTTCAAGTACACATATATGTAAAATTATCTAAAAATTTTACAATGTACTTGAGTTCAATGTGTTCAAACTTAAAACATCAAGTAATTAGTTTTTTAAAATTAAATTTAAATGTACCTCATCTGCATACTGCATGGGATCGCCATCATGCTCCAAATTTCCAAAGTCTGGGAATTCACCATACTGCTTAAAATTTTCAAGTACACAATTTCAATCAGAAGTTAAACCCCTAGAAGTTTTTAAAATGCATTACATAAATTTTTAGAACACAATTTTAAAAATATATACATGTATTTAAATTATAAATTGAAAGTACCTGTTGTGCCTGCTTGAAAGCTCTACCAATGTCACTAAGATCACGAGAATGTAAAGACATCATAGGGGGCTCTGTAGCATGTACAGTATCAGTAGCAAAAAGAAGTCGACTATATGTCCCATGGACAGGATCAGGTGTCGCAGTAGCCTCAACGTGACCTGTAACATCCTGATGACCACCTGGGCAAGCTAAAGGATCAACAGAAACATGATGTGCACGGGATTCTGTAGGCTGATGTGGAATATCCTGAGCTGCATTTGCCACACTGTGGCTCATATCTGTATGAGGATATCGTTGTCTAATAAATTCTGGTACCCTGTCAAGAGCAATCCCATGGTCCTCACTGATAACCTGATATGCTGCTAGTAAATCCAAAATTGAGAGTCTACATGTATTACGTAGAGTCGTGTGGGTCATATGCTCGACATCTGCAAGAGTAGGTAGATCGGCACTAATAAATGGATCATACGATGCAGATGTAGCCTCAGTGGGAGGAAGGTTGATCCGTGGGCGTAATAAATATCTACCAACTCGATCAGATGAAATCTGATCAATCTGCGTCGTAATAGAGGCAATGTTTTCAAAAATCTGACTCTGAGTGGACCCTGTTGCTGCCTCCCCTGCTGCTGCCAATTCCAAACGTTTTGGTAAAACCAAAAGGTTTGGGCCAACTAATGCCCTCTTGTCCACAGGCGGTGGAAAATTTGAAGGTCTAAACTGTGGTTTGTCATAAAAACGGCCTTTACCTTGGCCAGCATGCTCAGGATAAGATGTGTAGTCCACCTCTATATGTAAATGAAATTCTGCATATAACTGTTTGACAAAATACAATGGCAGCTCATCATTGTGAGGCCATCTATGATGTGCTGCCAACCATCTAGGGTATATGAATGGCGCAACAAGAGGATCTTCACACCTCGTAACCATATATCCTCTAATTTTATTTTTTCCTCTATAAAATGGGAACATGGATAACACATTTTCACCTGAAACTAATTTGGCAACTTCTTTATGTTTCACTGTGCCAGTAACACTCCTAGCAAGAGAAAAATAAAACTGTTCAATGCTGATTTCATCATAAGGATTGTATGATCGAATTGTCTCAATCATCTTCATAATCTCTTGTCTAATAGTGACTAATCTATCTCGATTAGCCAAATTGGGGGAGTTGTGAATTGTTTGCTCTAAACATTTTAGAGCATTGTCCAATCTAACAATACTATCCTGAAATATATTTGATCTAGTTTGAGCTTCTCGCTCAGAACGAGGGGAATGATGAGATCCCTCATCGGCCATGATATATATAAATAGATAGAGATCTGCATATCATTAAAACAAAATTACATAATGAACTACACAAATTTAAATTGAAATTTTTTCAAAACTAAAAAAAAATATATATTTAAATTAAAGGTAAAATTTTCAAGTTTCAAAACTAGAAAACAATTTTGAATTTAAATGTATCTAATGAGATCTAGTTCAAACTTTATATCTATCGAGCTATGTGAACCTATTAAATCATAGGCATGCATGTAATATTCAACCAAGAGTAAATATGTAAAAAAAATATTTATCCTTTCAACCACTCTATACTAAAATTTTGATCAAAATAAAAAAATACTCTTCATTACAATTGGCCATATATGATCTAGCCTTTCTTTGTAATCAATTATTTTTTAAATCAAACACTAGAAATTATAAAAAGGTTAACATTTCCTTAATTTTTCGATCTAACTTAAAACATATTAAAGTAATAAAGTTAAAATTTAATTTAATAGTGTATGTGTGTATGTATGTATATGTATGTGTGTATGTATGTATGTATATCTAACTTAATTTAATAGTGTATGTGTGTATGTATGTATATGTATGTGTGTATGTATGTATGTATGTATATACATATATATATGTATGTACATGTACATGATATATGTGTATGTGTGTATGTATGTACATGTATGATATATGTGTATGTGTGTGTGCATGTACACATGTATATACTCAAGTACATACATACATACATACACACATACACATATATATGCATATACATACATACATACATACATACATACACATATGTATATATATAATGCATGTACATGCATACACACATACACATATGTACATATATATAATACATGTACATACATACACGCATACACATATATGTGCATGTATATATGTATATGCATATTATTATATACATGTGACAGCATTGGCTACGCATATGTATATATATATGCATATGTATGTATATGCATGTATATATATGTATATGCATATACATATGTACATTTATTATATTATTGCCATTACTTCTATTGCAAAGAGCATACAGTACGTATTTCTGCTGCATATGCATATACGTATGCCGCATTACACATACGTATTACGCAATACGATATACGTGCATGCGTGCCGCATGTATCAAAGATTATATGGCTGTATGCGTACGTACATGCATACATATACGTGCATGTGCGTAAAAATATCACGTATACACCAAGCAAGCACATTACATTGACACACATATACGCATATGTACACAATATTGCTGACATCACACATACGACATACATAACGCATGCAATACGCACAACACACATTACGTAACATTACATATATCCGCCACGTGCAAATAATACACAATATTGTCGATTATACGCGCATGTAACATACGTATACGCATTACACATACAGCCGGCATTACACATACACACACATTGTGAGCATATATATATATATATATATATATATATATATATATATATATATATATATATATATATATATATATATATATATATATATATGCATATGCATACATACATACATACACACATGTACACACATGCATACATACATGTACACACCTACACACACATGCATACATACATGTACACACATACACACACATACACACATACACATATATACATGCATGTACATACATATGTATACATACACACATGTACACATGTATATATAATACATCTACATGCATACACACATACACATATATGTACATGTATGTATATGTACATGCACATATATGTGTATGTGCGTATGCATGTAGATCTGTATTATATATACATATGTATACATACACACATGTACACATATGTATATATAATACATCTACATGCATACGCACATACACATATATGTGCATGTACATAACTTATCAAAGGCGCTTTATTTGGGAGATAAGTTTAGCATTTTATTTAAGAGATTAGTTCATATATGGAATGTAGATTTAAAATTCATTTACAAGTATAGGAGGTATTTGAAAGCAACATATCTAAGGTGTACAACCCATGGACCAAAGGAAGTCAATTGAATCGAAGTGGTTTGAGACTGAAATGCTTTAAGAAACACTGAACCTTATCCATGGAACAAAAGTCCTTCTAAATTGTTCTCCCTTATTTAAGTGTTCCTCTCAATTTTGAAGGATTTGAGTGATCAAAAGAACTCACTAATATTTCCCTTCTTCTTAAAAATGTTAGACAATCTCCACAACTCATTTCTGAGATCAAGACAGAAGAATCTTAATATGAATTCGAATATTCCCATGTACCTCAAGGGGTAAAAGAATGTTCCTTCTCAAGATAGTTTTTCTTCAATATATAACTTTTTATCAAAATCTAATAAACATGCTATGGGAATGGCTGTCTCTCTGTAAGATAGTTTTAAAATTGTAACATAGTTTTCTGGATTTAACTTTGAAAGATGTCAAATCCATACTTTGTAACCACATTGGTCAAAACTCAAATCCAACAAATAGTTGGCATTAGCTTTTCACATTCATTGTAGTATTAGAAATATAGCTTCTGAAATTAAACTGAGAAATATAGCTTCTGAAATTAAACTGTGTATGTTTTTTGTATCGATATTTCAAATTAGATTGCAGAAATAGACTTAGAAAGAGGGGCAGGGGGAGAAATAGAGTTAATTCTAGAAGCTATATTTCCAAACCCACTCATTTTTGAGAAAATTATATTTAGAACACAGATCAGTGTTAACACTGTTAACAGACACTGATTAATAGATCTTTTACAGGTGATTAAGATTTTGACAATGATTAAGATTAAGACTTAGAAAGATTAATGCATAATAAAGTTAAATCCTGATATTCTTGGAACTTCAAAAATCTTTTTTCAGGTGGATGATACTGCTTCAGAAATTCATTGTAAGACAGGCTTCAACTAAAATTGATTTTCATGTAGACCCATCTAGTTTGTGGAAAGCCATAATCCATTGTGTGTGTCGTTTTTGATTGTGTATTCGCTAAAGCTATGTGGAAGAAAATTTTGTTGGCTTGGTCACTCTTTGCTCATTAAGAAATATTGTAGCTTGATGTACTCTTTTAAGTTATTTGCTATTCTCCAAATGGGAAACACTCTTCTTTTATAAGATTTCTCTACCAAGTACTCGGGTTCTTGTAGAAAGCAAGAAATGCACATGTTTTCAAATAGGACTTTATAACTTCTACTTACTTCAGCTGTGAAGTCATGATCACCTCTCTTGTTTTGCAAGTTGAACTATTCTTCAAGGTTCCAAAGTTTGATTTCAAAAGATTTCTCAATGGTGAGTCTATTCAATATAAGACTAGCTCAGTGGTCAGTTGCGGCAGATTTTCAAAAATATAATGATTTCCTGACAGGAAAGTGAGCTTAACACATTCTCCTAAAGTTGTAGTTGACAAAGACGGTTGGGAAAACTGAAAGACCAACAACGGTTGTCACATAGTGGAGAAGAAAGATGATTCAAAGATGGATTTTCCTTCTCAAAATGGCAATGTTGTTCCTTAGAACTCTCTTCCTAGAGATCAAGTTGCTAATTCAAACCAAGCGTACAATGCTTTTATTGAGACTGTTGGGATTCAGAGAGAGGAAACAGAAACATGGAAATGTAATAATTCATAATATCTTCTCTGATGAAAGTATGGATGATTGCTTGTATACTAAGTTACCTGTTCACCCCCTGCATTGCCCAGATCCAGGTCCAGCTCGTACCTGCCCCAGATTCTGGGCCAATTTGAGCAGGGATTCTGATTAAGATTAATGCTTTTTTTCGAAGATCAGGATTTAACTTTATTATGCATATGTGATCACATTATCAACATCACCTCTACATGCATATGAAACCCACAAGGCATAAATACAGATCTCTATGCATAGGATTTGTCTAACCAAAAAGCAAATAATCGTGTAGGTCTATATATTTGTCTATGGGAGTTTCATCTAGACATGGAAGTGAGTTTGGTAGTTGGGCATGTGCGGAGAGGATGAATAAATACCCATGAATGGTTGAATGTGACAAATGTAGCAAAGTTCTAGAATGAGCTCAAAAGTAAAAAAAATGGTATGTCCATAAACTGTAGTTCTTACATAGATCAAATCAAATGGCATTTTCTTATATGCAAATGTACCTTATTTCATTGTGAATGTTATGTTGATTCTATCTTCATGGTTCACTATCACTTGATTATATTGAGAATGGAAGCTGTATTGACTGATTCCTTTGTGTGCAGGATAGGACATTGCAAACATGCTCATGCTTTAAGGGCCAGATGTTGAAGGATAAAAATAAATGCTGGCCCACATCATTTAGATGTGGGATAATACAGATTTCAGGCTCTAACCATTATCTACATGCTTAATGAGATCATAAAATGGAATTTTGAGTGGTAGAAGAAACATGGATGAGTTCATGTGTTGTTTCTACAAAAGACACAGTCTAAAGCTTTGAATCTCATAGTTCTTCATTCCAAATCAGCATATCATAAGAGATACCAGGATGTTTCAATCTAAATTATAGTCATAGTACACAGTAAAATAAATGCAGATAAAAGTTCCAAATGAAAATATGAATTAGTAATCCTGGAGTTTGAACCAAAACAAACATGGTACTTGTACAATATAGCTTTTGAAGAAGCAATCAATTCAAAACACGAGGCTAGGGAAATAGACATAGAAGAGACAAAGAAACCATTAGTAATGCAGGAGTAAGTGAGTCTAAAAGGAATGCACTGTGAATCTAAACCATGCCCAACCATCTTTCTTTGCATAATGTCTCTTCCATTTGTTTTCCAATACCTCCTAAATAAAATGCTAAACTTATCTCAAAAGCATGCCCAATCACAAATTAAAGCTTGTAAAGAAGGGTATGTTAAGTTTCACTGCCTACAGAAAGAAATTTCATTGAGCATCATGGCCATAGCTATCTCAACCATCACGGCCATGACCTGATTTTTCAATTTCAATCAAACCCTAACGATACGATACGAGAAATCAAACATTCATCTCAATGATTTTTCAATTTCAATCAAACCCTAACGATACGATACGAGAAATCAAACATTCATCTCAATGATTTTTCAATTTCAATCAAACCCTAATGATCTGTCCCAAATTTCTGACAATAGACAAAAACGATACGAGAAATCAAACATTCATCTCAATGCCACGAATGGAACCTGTTAATATGTCGTCCCTGTTGCTAGCGATCGGCCGACAAGCTCTCGCCCCAACCACTTTCGCCCGAGCGTAGCAATAGTGGGCCTGGTTTTTTTTTTCGAGATTTTATTGGCTATTTTCGGTCGATAGGGTTTCGATCGATAAAATTTCGGCCGAAACACACTCGACCGATACGGTCTCTCCAGGTCTGCGCCGTATCGAATGTTTTCGGCCGATAATGTTTCGGCCGAAAGTGACTCGACCGATAACTTGAAGCCACGTAGGCGCCATGTGGCTGACCCGTCGATTCGGCCGAAACCTTATCGGCCGAAAACTGGTCGGCCGAACTTAAGTCGCTCGAAATGATTTAGTTGGCCAAAACTGTGACACAAGTTTGTGCTTTCACCCGATGTCCAAGAGCTTAGTCAATTCATGGATTATTGTCAAAGCATCAATTGCTTATGTAAGGACATTAATTTGCACCTAAATAGTTTGTGTTATACTATTTGTTGTCACATTTTGTATAATATATCGACTAAGTATAGAATTTATTGATGTAATTCTCATGTGTATGGTTAATTTGTTATTTTAGTGTGGTTATTTTATTATTTAATAGTTTATTAATTAGCTAGAGGTTGTGGTAGTGAATTGTAATGTTTTTGAAATGTTTACATAATAATTGAACTTGTATTTTTAAAATTTTATTTTATTTTATAATTATTATACTACAAATATGTTTGTAGAGGATAAAATTGTATACCTTGTCCTTTTATTCTCTCATTTTATATTTATTTTTGACTTTGTAATAACTATAATGTCATAATTCTCACTTTGTGTTTTTGTATACATAAGTTTACTTGAAAATTAAAATTTATCAGCTATCAACTCAACTTATAATGCCCCAAGATGTACACCCATGGAATTAGTGTACAATATATCAAATAACATTTTTTTCATGTTTAATGTGTGCTTACACAACATATATGTCATAACACAACACAATAGTACCAAAACATACAACATTAATGCACACATGCATGAAAACATAAGTAGAAAACTTCAAAATAGATCATGAGTCGACATCATTATGGTAGATGATAGAGGAGACAAAGCCTCATCTATCCTAGTTGTAGGGTTCTTGACCACTATCATAATTGATACACATGAGAAGAAATAATGAAAGAAATGAGAATAAGGTACTCCCTTTAGCTTGATTAAACATATATAAGCATGCATCAAAAAAATTATATTCCAACATCATATCATTCATTCGCATATTCCCTAAGAAAAATATTACTAAGGAGGGTTCCCAACTCACTTAATATTGACAAGTGACTGATAATTCCAGCTTAGATGAACAAGAACAATATATAAAGTAATATCCATTTAAGAAGACAAAATTGTAACTTCACAAAATGACCTATTAAAATAAATCTATTCCAAATCTAAGTTGTTTATTATAAAATTCAACCTATTAATAAATCACATTACATTATCATTATCATATTAAGTAATAATAAAAAATAAATATGTAATAATAATTCTTGTTACATTAATTGCATAGTACATGTTAAACTTACAATCAAAATCATGCCCCTTTTAAATTAAAAATAAAATAAAATTCAAAGAATATAATATAACAACCCTAATAATATTTAATTGTAAAACTAAAAAGCCTTAAAATATTTAAATACTACTTTTTGGTTTTGTAGGTAAGGAGAAATGGAGGATTGGAATGTTATGGTTGTTGGCCAAAAATGGCTTCCTAGGAAAAATGTAGGGAAGGAAGCATTAAAAATCATAGAATAGCAAAGAAGGGGGATTGTATCCCTCAAGGGGTCACATCTCTTTGTGTGAGGTTGATCTCCATGTATGGTTCATACCTCTCATAAAGGAGATCAGTCAACAATCTGATTTTTTATTTTTTATTTTATTTTTCTATTTACAAGTATTTCGTTTTCTAGAAAGGTGTTGGAAACTTTTAGCAAATACAATGGCAAGTGTAAACTAATCCCCTTAGATTCTATCAAAATCGTTTTATGTTTGTGTCATTTTTAAAGCAATGGAACAAGGTGCGAGCATTCAACAATGAATAAATATTAAATGAATTTTGTTAGATAAATTGTAGTTCTAATAACCCAAATAAATGGATATGTAAAATGTAGAATCATTATTTGGAACATGAACTAGTTGACAAAATTCCTTAAAAAAATATAAATGTATGCATTGGGCATGTACAAATTATTAGGCAAAATGCAAGTTAAAAAATATATTAAACCATAGACAAGACAAATGAACTATTTGACATATTGCATTGATAAATTTGGCCTCACATATGATACAAAATATAAACTATTTAACATAATTCCTCAAAGAAATATGCTCTCGTGTAATTCCATGATTGTAGGAAATACATATTTTAATTTTAATGTAAATTTAATTTAATTTCCATACATACATTTTTATTCCAAGTCTTGTATGAGTCTTTGATTCAAAAAAATGAATAGTGTTATTACAACCATGTGATCACATCTTCCAACAAATAAATTGTACATATCAAAAATTTATTATGATTATTAATTACAATCATATAACCAATTTATATTCTTCCTCAAAGTATGTAGTTAACTAAATTGTAACTCAAATTGAATGATACAAAGAAACCATAAGGGTTAAAGCGCTTAAGTATGTTCCACTCTTGGGCCAAAAAAAAACACAAAAATAAATCACACCTAAAATTACATAGGTTCAATTGAACTACATATGGTCAAACCTAGTTAGCATTTCACATAGTTGTGAGATGAGGTTCAATTAAAGCTACATCAATTGAATCACTTTTTATCATATGTAATTCAAGTTTTTCTTCTAAAATATGAGACTAGACAATTGTTCTAACACTTATCCCTATAAAAATTAGATAAACTTATCTACAATAGTATAAATTGAGAATTAAAATGATGCAAGAGCATGTTGGGTTGTGAGCGCAATCTTGCATCAACCAAAAGAATGCATTTTAATTTTTATATTTTCCTAAGGTTTGGTTGGTGATTTATTTAATATGGTAATTTGAAAGGTTCAAATAAAATAAATATTAAATTTTACCCTTTTATTATTTTATTGCAAATTTTGGGAGTGGAGATAATTTAGGAGGGAGCTTTGAGAAATTGTGGATTTTAAAAATTTGCAAAAATAGATTTGGGTATGGGATTTGGAGGGAGTTATAAGTTTGAATGATGCATTTACAAATTTAATTAATTAATTCATGAAAATGTGGGTACCCAAGGTGAGTTGGTAGGAGTTACATTGGAAACTACCTAAAATATAGGAATTGACTCCCATTTTGGCAATTTTGGTGGGAGTGGATTTATGAAAGCATTTTCTATATTATGGAAAGTTTTTGTGAGGGATTTTTGGAGGTTTTTTTCCCAACTTGGTTGTGGATTTTTGATGGAGAAGCTTTTACAGGCAATTTGGACTTGGTTTGGCTAGATTGTGTAGGTTGTTGTTGTAGGTGTGGATTAAATTATTGGAGAAGGTGGAAAGGATTTTTTGTTGTAGGTATTAGGGTTTGAAGACAACAATTTTAGGTTATGATATTGTTGTGCAAGATAGGAACAACTTCAAGTTGAAGATTTCCACTACAGGTTGTGGGTTGAGGTTGTATGTGAAGGGAAATAGTTGTTTTTGATGTATTTTTTTTAATTTCCTGTCATAGATCAGTTTGAGACTCATTTATATTGTTGTACATTAGTTCATGAGACTGATTTATTTGTTGTAATCTAATTTCAAAGGGTTTTCTATGCATTTCTAAAGTTTGGAAAAACTATGTTGAAGAAGTTGAATATAAAAGCTATGATCTTGTTACAAATTTTTGCACATTAGTTTTTATTCGTGTTGAAGTGTTTTGATTTCAGATTTGAAGGGAGAGTATCTCTTATTCCATCATAAAAGGTAAAAGTCAATTAGATCAAAAATTTTATACTAGCTATTTAGTGACATTGTTAGCTAGCTAGTGTCAAATTATAATATAATGCATGGGCCTTTACTGATGACATTAGGGGTTTGATCCAAGCCCCTTTGACCTAGGGGTTTTGTCTAAGCCCTTTTTGTCTAGGCTAGCTGGTGCAAATTCAAAGTCAACTAAAATATAGGTAAAATACGTCCTTATCACAAAACTTATTGTATTCTTGTGTTCCTAATAAGAAAAATATTCTAAAGGTGTTCTTTGAATCTAAAAAATACAAAGGCATCTACCTTGTTTCATGGCTTATCTCAACTTATAATTTGCTAGCTTGAATACATTAAGCTAAGTAAGGAGAAATAAATTAATCATTCGATGGGATCCCTTGACCATTGAACTAAATGTGTTGTATGAGCGACTTATCTATAGCCAATCTAGCCCTAAAATTATCAATTGCTAGTGCCTTAAACACCCCAAGCTTAGGGTATTTTATATGTATGTGTGAAAATATGGGGGCAAACAGTAGCCAGTCTATTTTTTTGGAAGTGAAATAAAAACTAATATGCTACAAAAACATAACACATTCATGTTATAATTTGAGCATGTTAAGAATCAACTACATTATTGATGTAGGAACTTTTTGAGGCCATAATTTTGATTTGGGTGGTTTTTTGAACCATTATTTTTTAGATTAAATATATTAAAGAGCTACACATTACGATAACCACTCTAGATAGTGTTGTATGGTTATCTCAATTGATCAAATAAGAACCAAATTAAAGAAATTAACAAGATAAATGATCAAATTAGAAGCCATACTCAATGAAATTCGATTAACAACACTAAAAAACTCAATCAAAAGCATTAAAAGATAGAATTTAAAGAAATTGAATCTAACTAATGTGCAAACCTCCTAATCCCATTGTGGATTTGAAGCAAACTTGTAGTGTAGTGATGTGGAGTGGTCAAATTTGTCTAATCCATTGTGAAAAATCTTGATTTGAAGGTGATTGATTAAAAAATGCTCTCAAAATGCTCAATTGTGACTTAACAATTCAAGAGAGTAAGGGCGCTATGAAGATTGTGAATGAATTCATGTTGAATGGTGAAGTATTTATAGATTTTAGGAATATTGATCAATGGTGAGGATTGAAAATAGTAATTACTGGATGAGAGGAGATTAAAAAGGTGACTATGGATCAAGGATTAATCAAGTGGTTGATGATCCATGAGGTTTGGATCAAGGATTAGATCAATGGTTTATAATCCATTAGAGACTCAACAATATCCCTTAATTCATGGAATTAAGTTAGAGTTATTTCAAGTTGGAGGAAATAATTTGAATTTGAAAAGGGAATTTCCTTGGAGAGTATTCTTTGTGCAAGTTAGAGGATTGGAGGAATAATTAATTAATTAAACAATTTAGGAAAATCATTTAATTGTGCAAGTTGGGAGATTTAGGAATTTTAATAAAATAATTGTGAATTATTTAATCAAGTGGGATTATTAGCACCTCAATTAAATAATTTGGAATTATTTAATCAAAAGAAGAGAAGATGATGAATTAAGCAAATAACCTTAATTATTCAATTAATAGGAGAATAAAGTGAATTTAACTAAATTATAACTAAACATTATTTAATCAAATAGAGGAATTAAGTGATAATGAGAGAAATGATGTTAGTAAGTGGAATCAAGGTGTGTGATATAGTCAAGACATTTTTAGGCACTCTACATTTTGCCCCTCTTTAAAGTGAGATACTCATTGCATTACTTCAAAGAATTGATGTTGATCTGAATAATTTTTTTAATTTTTTTTTCTCAATGCCTCATTGTGCACCCTAGCAGACAAAGGAATGTTGGTGTGTCAAAGGAATGCTGGTGTGTTCCCCCCTTGAGAGATCGAGCGAAAAAATGATTTTTAGGTCGAGATCATGACATGATGACAAGAATAGGTCTGCTAAAAAGAGGACAAAAGATAAGTCCTAGGAAGGTCAAATACTAACTTGGGTGCATAGCCAAGGCTAGAAAAAATGAGTTAAAGGGTCAAAACCCTAGGTTTAGCTAGGAATATATGCTCATTTGGGGTAATTTCAAGCTCATTTACACACTTTTATTTGAAAATTTAGATATATTTTGAGAGATCCTACTTCCAAATCTTGTAGAGCACCTAAGACGATGGTACACACAGTTTGAGTCATACATCACGTAGATCAAGTTCACGAGTTCCAACAACCAGCCAATGTAGGACCCCTGGTATGTACTACTTTAATTTTCACTTGGACACATTTTTATGTAGCTAAATGTATGCTAGAAGTAGGAAGAACAAACATGTCACTTTTGTTTGATGCTATTAAAACCCATCAATGTGCCTTAACCTACAAAGGATTATACCTCAAATACTACCGCAAGATTCTTGTACATGAGAACATAATTAAAAGATATGGAGAGCTGACCTAAGGATCCTAATGTAGAAAAATTTGGAAACTACAAATAAGTAATGGAGAGTAGAATCAGAAAGGAATCACATGAGAAGATGAAGAAACATAAAGACAAACTCCACAAACAATGGAGAATACTAGAAGGGGGGTTTACTTAGTTCTTTGATACCACAACACAGTAAGAACCCACCACTACAAGGAGGTAAAGGAGGCTCCATATCACATCACTGGGAAAATAAAAAAGGCATCATCTCCTCTATACAAACAGTATCTACACTAGTCATGAGGAAACAACCACAAGTCACTCCACAAAAGAGACCTTGACAAGCAAGACCAAAACAAATGGAAAAAATACAAATACCTAAGGAGAGAACATAGGAAGATGTAGAAGAAGTGGAAGTAGAATAAATTGTAGAGGGTGAGGAAGAGGTTCAACAACCTCTCAAAATGAGAAAAAGATGACAACAAACCTTGATAGCCACTCAACAAGCAAATCCAGAGCAACCACAACCGCCAATTGATATTTTGGCAACCACTAGTGCCATCCTCCATTTTGGGATGCTAACACAAGTATTAAACATGTATGGAGACATGGATGTGAAAAATAAGGGTACGATAATACAATGCCTCCTCCAGTACATGAATCAATCTAGCAAAGGAATGGATGAAGCAATGAATGATTTACCAAAGGAGATAGTTGCCACAATTCAAGGAAAAAGGGCCAAGCCAATTAGCAAAGAAGAAGAGATAAGGGAGAAGGAAATCTCCATGGTTAGTCCCAATATCAATGAAGAACAAAAGTGGGCATTGGCTCAAGCACAAGCCTAGGAACTTTGCAAAAATCATAGAATAGAAAAACCATGGAGGAGGATTTGAAGGATATAGACAAGATCCAAAAAGAGATTGAGGAGGTGACCAAAAATATTTATGAAGAAATGATCAATAATATTGTAGAGAATATATAAGGGTCCCCTCCATTGGAAATAATCCCACTAGAGAAGAAGATGACAAAGGTAAAGATACCATTGAGGAGACATATACTTCCACTCCCACAATCTCCACAATCCAAAATTTCCTAGTGCAACAACAACATATTCAAGTAGTACCATCACTAAAAATTCTAAAAGTACCAATGGTGGGTTCACAAGTTGATTTGTCTAGTATTTCACCCCTACAAAAGATATTGCTAGGATATATCCTCCATACTATCACAAGAGAAGAAATGTTGAGTGAGCATGTGAACAATGCAGAGCAATTATAGGATGTTGTAGACACACTACATAGGGCCATCCCTCACATACCCTAGAACACTTCACTACCCCTACCCCAAAAACTCAAATAATTGGTGGATATCCTGCAATAATATTTGGCATATGCCAAGGATAATATAAGGAAATAAGCCCAAGAGGAGGTAATAAAGAAGAAAACCCATGAATACATGAAGAAGTGTGTTACCACACATACAAAATTCGAGGAACATATCAAGGGGCTAGGTGACACTATCATTGAGGCAGGAGTTATTCACCATTTTTTCTTACAATGGCCTACAACAACAAAGGGCCTAAGGGAACAAATGGACCAACTAGAGAATCATATAACACAAGTAGCATAAACCTATAAGGTCCTCTCTAGGATAGGGATGGCACAATAATGGCCCAAATAGAAAATATCCATAACTAGCTACAAAAAAGTCCACATCTAAAGGGAACAAATCAAAAAATAGATTAAGTAGATGAGGGATACTATCAACAATCAAATGGTACAACTATCAAGGATAATAGGGGAAGAAAAAAAAATAGTTAAAAATATTTAGATCCCTAGTAGTCTAGCTGAGGTAGAGCCTATCGTAATTAGATTCAGAGTCACATCTCCACACTACAATAGGAAAAAGTACAGTGGTTAAAATCATTAAATGACATCAAAGAAATATACAAGCATCTCCTTCCCAATTGAGCATCATGTATTGAGGACAAGACATTGTTTTAAAAGGGGGGATGATGTTAGTAGGTCAAAGGAAGAAGTAGATCTTACCATTGGCTACCGCAAAGGGTACACGAAGAAAGGAAAAGACATTAGATACAATTAGGAGTCACTTCCCTTAATGGAAAAGTACACATATATAATGTAAATCATATTCAAAGAATAAAGAGATGTATGGGAGTTATTATAAGAGTAGAGACTAAGACCTACCTTTTGTATATAGTTATAATATAATATAAGGAGATATAAGGGTTTAATTATGCATCTATTATGGATGAATGGATGGTTCTTTTTGTTGTTAACTTAGTAGGTGTTATTTTCTCCTCTTAGTAACTTACTGCAACTGCTTGTTTCTCTTACTATGACCTCTGGGGTATAAACTAACTACATAATAAGTCCTTGGGTACAAAGATCTTAGAAATGTACTTACCCATTCTTCTTGATAATAGATCCTATAATATTGTTTATGGTATGGATTGGTTACAAGATCATAAAGCGAGCATTGATTATCAGAGTAATTTGATATGATTTTTCAATGATCACAACCAATTAGTAAAGATAACAAGGGTACAAATACCCATTTCACTTTGCTTGATTTCATCCATGCAGTTAAAGTGGAGCATGAAAAAGGGATGTTATATTTTTTCTATCTTATTGAGTGATCTTATGGAGGATTATTTACATGAGGCACCTCTTGATGAGCATCCCCTCCTTATATATTTTACTAAAGTGTTACTAGTGATATTCATTGTATGCTAAGAAAGAGTGATATATAGAATTTTGTATTGATATTGATTTAGGAGTAGATCCCATCTATCATGCACCATACCATATGAACACTAAGGATATTAGTTATATTCATTTATAGTTGGAATATTTATAAGAGAAGGGACATATTCATTATCATGTCCCCTTCTTCAAAATCAAAGGGAAGATTTCTTGTGCAAAGGATCATCAGATCATAGTTGTTTGACTCATTCCTTGGACTTGTCAATAATCAAGGGTCAGGGATGTGGCTTGATGCGTGCTAGGATGGGGGATCAAGGATGTTTCCATATGTGTACCATGGATAGGATTAGGGGTGTGATCTGACACCTACCAAGCTAGCAAGGACAAGGGGAGAGTTTGCAAGGCTGACACACAACAAGAAAAAAGGAACAACAATGACATGTGGAATGATGGGGACAATGGTAGCATATGGAATGACATGAAGATTGCAAGTTCATGAGGCTAACTTTTGGTAGCTTGTGACATTCAAATTTTGGCCTTGGCACTATCTTGGGTTTTTCTGATTAAGTTAATCTGTGAATGGATAGCACATAAAGCTAGGAAACATTTCAATTGCAAGGAATGTTATGTATTTTGGGCATGTTGTGTTCAATATTTTATGGATGAAAACCATTTGGTTGTTGGGGAGCATTCTCACTCAAGGAGTACACTAGAGCATCAAGGAATTGTAAGGAAATCTAGAGAAAACATTGTTCTTTCAGATTTTTAATTGTTATTGTTGTTATGGTATTGAATATTATAACATTCCATTGTTATCAATATAATTTGTTGCTGGATCTTGTTTCATTTGTGCAAGTCTACTATTTGCAAACTTATTGTCGATCTTCTAATTTCATGCATGCTATTTTAGTATAACCAAATTGTTGCTATTTAGATATTGTTTATGTGTTATAAATCTACTATTTTCATTATAAAAATATAGAAAGGGACATAATAGTGGTATGCAACATATTCAAGAGACCTAAGAGCTCTATAAATAAAGAGGAAAAGGTCAAAGATAGTCACACAAGAAGATACTAGTGGAATTGGAGGTAGAGGTAAGAAGATAATGACTTATCAATAATATGAATTTAAGGATTTCCTAATCAATTAGCAACAAACCAATCAAATTATTGTGCAATTAATGTAGAACTTGTCCAACTTAGTTAGCCACACAAAAATTGCACAAAATAATGATGTAGAAGGAAGTAATTCAACAAATGACAAAATTTCAATTAACCCAACCCATAAGATATTCAGGGCCAAATTTATAGAAAGAAAAGATACGAAACCCGAAGAGGAAGAACAACTTGTGCACCCATGGAAAGAGGATGAAATGGAGAGTTATCTTGTTACATATAATTCCATAGATCCAACCATCCATTATGAATTGTATTTTCTTAAATATTGTTGGTTGAAAATAGGGAGTGGGTGTGAGGGGAAAAGGTATGAAGAGCAGTCCCATAGAGAGGGTTTTGGAATGAAATGATCGGAAAAATATGATATGTACGAATTCGAAGCCCCCAAAGTTTCTAATTAATATCAAAAGTTGTCTAACAATGCCAAAAACCATATATATTTTGATGCCTATTTGAGTTATCTTAAAAGGAGAAATCTAGATAAAAGAGGAGTTTATGACTGCATGAGATGAAAGAAAAAGGAAGAGGAAGATTCAAAAGTTGCTAAAAAGGAGAGAAAGGAGTAGGAGCTAAAGGAATTAATCTTGAAACAGGGAGAGACCAAGATAGTGGAACATGAATTAGTGAAGAATACACTAGAGCCATAATCACAAGAGAAGGTCAAGGAAGAAGTTGTGGTAGTTGAGCAAGAAGAAAAAATATAGTCACAAGATGTCATAGAGGAAGAATAAAAGACACCTCAATGAAAAAGGGTAGTGAGGTCCAAGATCGACACAACACCATCCCTAATGAAGAGCCAATATTGTGTCTTGAAGATGTGTCAATAATTGCAAATGATGTCCAAGAAACATCCACCCAATTTTTAGGTATGAAAGTAATTGCAACATGTAATTTTAATTTTTTATGTGTGAAAGTGTTTGAATAAAGTGATGATGACTTGCAAGGTAATATTAATCACTAGGAGGAAGAATTGTAAGTTTATCATGAAAGCCTTGGTGATATTGGAGAGATGAAGGTTATAACCTATATCGGTATTTTTCATAAGAATTTATGTCATATTTTACATTGGGAATAATTTATTTACATGAAAATGACTTGTTGCCATCTCAATTGTAGGAGAGTTTGTACATCCTAGTATTGTGACCCTGGTGGAGTTTTGGTCCTTGTGTTTGGGTTTATTTTCTAGGATTTTTCTATTAGAACACAATGATATACTGAGGGGGTGAATCAGTATATCCCACAATTTATCCAATTTAACTTTATCAAACACAACTTCTTTATCGCCTTAAACAAATACAATATAAAATGCAATTCAAAGGCACAAAAACTTAACCATAACACCAGATATACGTGGAAAACCCTAAAAGGGAAAAATAAAGGTGCATAAGTTGCTTGGAGCTACTATCCAAATCATGCCTCACAAATGAAAAATAGAATTTACAACAAGTTTTATAGCTTCAACCAAAGGAAGTTTACAAATCCCTATAATTAATAACACTTATTGAATGAGGCTACAACCTTAGAACAAACTTCACAAGATCTAATGTTCAATTTTTAGCACAATACCTCTTCTCAACAACTTTTGATTCCTTTAGCTCACTGCTTTTGACATATTACACAAATTACACTACCTTCAACTCACCGCCTTCAACACATTTCACATATTACAGATCAAACACTTTTAACCACACTTGATCTTCCATTTATATCCTCCACAAGCTTCAAAAAGTTTCTCCTTGTCAGCCAGGTTGAAATGTGTAGACATGAAACACACAATGACCATAATAAGTCAACTTCCAAAAATCTACTTTAAGAGGGAATCAAATGCAGTCCAAGACATGAGAGTAAGAAATACCTATTTTACCTTAGCACACATTCCCATGCTAGCGCACACAACAAAGATTTGGTGCAAACACTTCAACATTTCAATTCAGCCCAACAAACACTTATCCTTCCACACATTAACTCCAGACCACAAGCAATACTAGAGAGACCAGATAAAATCATGTGGATTAAATTACAAGTATTATATGATATTTAGGAACATTATCATATACCCCTCTTACAAATCCACACAACATTATGTTGGCCCATGCAAATAGACATTGAACCCAACATCACTTGCAAACCCAAAAAACACAGTCATGAGATAAACATTAAAAACCCAACTTATGTTACACCTCAACACCTAAAACTTGAAATGAGAAAATAAATAGAAAATTTGGGCTCATCCTCCAAACTACAAGACCATAACATTAATCTTTCACATCTATTTTCATGGTTATGGGTAGGTGTTAGTTTACCTTTTCTACTTTTTGGTGAAAATCATACCCTATGTTTTCATTCATTACATATTATTCGAAGGTAGCCGCGCCTTGTAAAACAAGCAGAGAGAACTTGCAAACACCATTGCAAGTGACTCAACTTTTTATTCATTTGTCATTGGCGTGGACGAGGGAGTATAAATAAAAGTGACAAATCTGTTAACTAACATAATACAAGCATTATCAACATTATAAATCACAAATACATCATTCTTCATCAACATGATGAAACCACAACTTCACAACACTTCTAATCATCACACAAATTGCATCACATACAACCTTCCACAATAGCACTCTGTTGACATTAATGATAACACCTACAACAATCCCCATTTTGTTGACATCAATGACAACATCTACAACATTTTGTCACTTTTGTCTTGGTAACTATTTTATGTGTCTTTGTTGGTGTAATTTATTATCTAATTACACTTGCATAAGTTTACTTAGGCATTTAATTATATTCCTAGGTATCATTTAATCATTTACTAGGTGATAGGTTCACATGTTTTCTTAGCATATAATATTCCTTCTAGAAGGATGAGTTGTATTTTCTAGAAGTCTTATCTTATCTATGCATTATTTCCTAGGTAGTTAGTTAGTTGTCACATGTCAAAGGATTGTGAAACATGTCAACATTAGGTTGCATACTACATCTCAACCTTTCCTATATAAGGAAGGTCATTGTACTTATTTGTATATACTTCATACCTCATCATTTTGATATGTTTTAATATCAAGCAAGCTCAAATTCTTACATATCCTCTTATAGAAGGATTTAATTGTTTTTGCAGGTGTTCTTAGGTGTTGAGCTAATCTTGAGCTCTTACATGGTATTAAAGCCAAGCCTTGCAAAATCCTTCTCAGATCTGAGGGTTGAGCTATCGCTAGTGAGAGATCTTGGGCTTTTAGTAAAGTTGAGTATGCTCTTCTCTTGCATCATATAATGACCTAGAGAATTAGAAAAACTTGAAAAAAATACTAGCTTTGGAATTTTTTCTTGAAGTTTGTTTATTGCAGGTTGGGGGATTTGCATTTCGAACAAATTTCTGGAGTAGATTAGGTCAAATCCGACCCTTCCATTACTTATAAAAGGCCCAAAATCTCCATTTTTATATAAAATACTTCATATTCTAAGGTAATTTTTTTTGGTGATTTTTTCAAAAAACTCAGGCGACTATCTTAAATTTTACGGCCAAATGACCATCACAGAAGCCACTTCATCATGTCTTAATTAGGTAATTTTCTTAAACTCACCATAAATTTTGACTTGGGTATCAGATTTTCATAAATGAGATGTCATTGGAAAGCTAGTTCCAAGCACTTTCTAGTGGTTCATGAATTATTATTATATTTTATTCTTGTAATATTTTATTGTTGTTTGAAGTCAGATCTCCCATTTGGACCTCTGAGCTCATAACTTTCTGCCAATTTCTTTGATTTTGGCATTTCAGGTTGTGTTTGGAAGGTATTCAAGAGCTCTTTCATTATGCACATGCAATTTTTCTAGATTCAGCCCCATATATTATTTATTTAGTATTTTGAATATTTGACATTTTTACTGATTACTTGGACATCTTGACTCTTGGAGAGGTTCTATCAGTTTGGGAAGACTTCATTTGTAGTATATATCATATTCAGGAGTTTATAATTCATATTGAAGGTCAATGTCTTTGGAATCTTCAAGATTTATCATAGTTCATTATGATGTTTTCATTTCATCCTGCTTTGATTATGTTGAAAAAGGGAAACTATAAACAATGGATAAATGACATCATAAAACATCTCTGATGGCTTCTATTGGTGTAAATAAACTCGTGTACCTAGTTCATTCATTACTAGGGGACTTATTTACACATGTTAAGTTTACTGAGGTCATAGGAAGGAATCTTTCTAGAAGGTGTTAGTTGTCATTAGTTGTTATCTTATCTTTTGATTTGTAACACATGTGAATCTAGGTAAGTGTGATTAGTTGTTTCATGTCATATGATTAAGACACTTGTCATAATCCTATGACATCTTGTATCTCACCTTGGTTATATAACCAAGGGGTCTCTCATTTTACACATAATAATCATATCATTGAATCATATTGATAAGAATACAGTTTGTTCTTGTCACATTCCATTCTCTCTTTTTTGTGCTTTCCATTTGGCCTCAAGTTCTTGGAAACCATAGCCAATTCTAACATGGTATTAGAGCGGGTTGAGTGCCATTGGAGAGTCTTTTTCTGAAGAGAGATACGAGATTTGGGGGTGTTCCATTTTTGACTCTTTATTGTAGGTTCAAATTAGAGCTTTCTAGTTCAAATCTAAGCTCACCATTGCGTCCGGAAGGTTCAAGAAAGTCAATTTTTCCTTTTTTGTTGTCCAAATCAGACATACGAGGCCAAATATCTGAGGGTTTGAAGCTGAAGAGTGGTTGCTAGATCCAAAAGGTAGCTACAATTTTGGAGCATTTTGGGTCAAATCCAACCCTACCATCGAGTCCATAAGGGCCAAAAACCCTAAGATCGACTGTCAATTAGTCCAAATCGGAGCAGTTGTTTGGTGAGACAATTTTTTTTGCCTAAAGAGTCGTACAACCCCCCAACATCATTATGACAGTGAGAGTACAATTTTTGTAAAAAAAATCAATTTTTATTCCATTGAAAATTTTTGAATTTTTTTTAGAAAAATAAAAAAAATTCCATTAATTTTTGTGGAAAAATTTCATTTAAAAATCAAAAATAAAAAAACAAAAAGCAAGAAAAAAGTATTTTCTACGGATTGTTTCATAGTACAAGGTGTTGCACCGGCTCGTACTATGTACTGTAGGGGCCTGCAGAGCCGCCACGTGGCCATAGGCTCGTGCAACCCCCACATCCCATGACAGACAGTCTCTATTAAAAATCCAGTGGAGTTTGAAAAACAATGGTTAAAAGGAATATTCAACACAAATCCCACCCAAGATTCTGACTACCGACTGCAAAATATTCCACAAGAATATTTCATCAGCAAAAGAATATTCTAGCTACTAAGATTCCATCTCCAGTGTAGTATATTCTGATCAATCCTTAGAATATTCCAGCAAAGGGGCGCTTTTTCTAGTGATGGGTGCATAACCGTCAAACTTAAGCCTGTATTTTTCCTTGTTAGCAACACGTCAGCGCTGACGTCAATTTTTTTTTGAAATTTTCTTACCCTTCTCCATTGAGCTTCTTGATTTTGCAGGCGAACTTCAGAGGCCATATCTTGCTCATTTTGACTCCTTTTTTCATGCAATTTTTTTTTATTTGGGCTATTTTTTTGTGCTATTCACAGTGGTGCAATCAATTTTTGGTTTTGGTTTCTAGTTTTT
>VDFB02137785.1:0-25171 GCA_007258455.2 Sequoia sempervirens
ATTGGTATTTAGTTTTTGTTTGTTTATTTTTTTTTGTTCAATATTTTATAGTTTTTAAATTGCATTTAAAAAACCAAAAACATCAATGAAACAAATAACGTTAAATTGTAAATAGAAAACCATAAACACTAAACCTAAATTGGAAACATTTTTAAAACTTCTAGAAATCAAAACCCTAGAAACCCTAGGTTCCAAAATACATAGGTCCCTAAAAACTAATTTACCCAGGTTAATCCTTGGACCTAAACCCTAAAACATAAACCTAAAACCCTATTTACCCTAAATGTAAACCTAAAACCCTAATAGTTCACATAATTTTAGAAGTATCCAGGGAATGTTACCTACATTCAAGGCATTTTTCATTGAGATTGAGATTGAGATTAAGGCTACAAATAATTCACATTAGGGTTTTTCAGTTATTTCTACACTTCAATGACCAATTTATAAAACATCCTTATCACATTGTGTAGTGTCATAAATTATGGGTCCTTGGAGGTTTCTTACATTTTTTATTTGACATATAGATATGTTGAAATCATGTCATCAAATCTCTAAATCTAAACCCTAAACCCCAAAGCATTCATTTTGTCGTAGGACCTTAAAATGAAATTTGGTTGCCTTAGGAAACTCCACCAATTTTTTTTCTTTTAAGCCATGGACCATTTTATCCTAGGGCCTTAGTAGACATAGATCCCATTAAGCCATCCTATCACCCTAAATCGTAAATCAATGTCTTAAGGGATCCTACTATAACATTTCTTAAGGGGATTAAACAAGTTCTCAAAATTTGGTGAATAGAGCTCAAGCTCATCTTTGTTTATTTTGTGCATTGCAATTAGGTCACTAGCATATATCTATGTGTCCCTTTGAACATGTTTTCTATTAATTTGTCATTCTTATCTTTAGTATTCTTTGAAAACAATGAATGGGATTATGAATTAATGTTAACTTGTTAAACTTATAATTTCTTCTTAACTACTTTGTCCCACTATAGAGAACTTGTGTCTCTTATCATGAAATTTGAAAATTTAGATAAATCAATTTGTGTTTTTGGATTTAATTAAATTCTATGTCATACTTGATTAATACATGTATTCACAATTGATATACCTTAGCTCTATAGATATACTCTTGTTGGGAAACAAGAGCTATCTCAAACAGTTGTTCCACAAGAAAATGTTGCTCACTAACTTGCAAGTCCATTATTCCAAGGGCCACCCAAACTTCACCCTAAGTTCCCCAAACCCTAAACCCTAAACTCTAAAATCTAAACCCTAAACCCTAAAGCATTCATTTTGTCGTAGGACCTTAAAATGAAATTTGGTTTCCTTAGGAAACTCCACCAAATTTTATTCCCTTAAGCCATGGACCATTTTGTCCTAGGACCTTACTAGAATGTATAGATCCCCTTAAGCCATCCCATCACCCTAAATCGTAAATCGATGTCTTAAGGGGTCCTAATATGACATTTCTTAAGGGGATCAAACAAGTTCTCAAAATTTGGTGAATAGAGCTCAAACTCATCTTTGTTTATTTTGTACATTGCAATTAGGTCGCTAGCATATATCTATGTGTCCCTTTGAACATGTATTCTATTAATTTTTCATTCTTATCTTTAATATTCTTTGAAAACAATGAATGGGATTATGAATTAATGTCAACTTGTTAAACTTATAATTTCTTCTTAACTACTTTGTCCCACTAACAGAACTTGTGTCTCTTATCGTGAAATTTGAAAATTTAGATAAATCAATTTATGTCATCGTATTTTTAAATTAAATTTTATGTCATACTTGATTAATTTACATGTATTCTTGTTCAATATACCTTAGCTCTATAGATATACTCTTGTTGGGAAACAACCACACCTATGAGTAAACTTCCCCTCGCCCCAAAAGATAAAGCTCTAGACCCATAAAAACTTAGAAGAAAAAATTACTTATTGATGAATTAGTTAATTAATGATAGGCTTGATATTTATGAGCTCCATTGAGCACCCTTGTCTAGAACAATAATCCTAATATATAAATAGAATCTAGTATAATTTTTACTTGAATTAAACTACATGGTTTTCATCATTTACCCATTTTGACACTCATTCTTGAGTTGTTCATAACCTAAATTAGCTTGGGGACCTTTCCTTCTCTTTTTTCACCTTTATATATGTAATAGAAGGCACTCTAAACAACCCCTAACCTCCTATTTTAACACCCAGTTTGACAAATCAAGGTTATATATCTACATGTGTCTTATTTTTCATTATTTAGTCCTTTACCTTAATCTTAAGTCTTTACCTTGATGGTGATTTATTTAAATAAATTTTAATTCTTTACCTTAATCCATGTGGTTTTATTTATTTTTAAATAAATCAATTAATGTATAGATCATCAAATTTGGCTATAGTTTAATTATGAAATGATATCTAGCTAAAAATAAGTTTATGGGGCCTTCTTTTAGGGGATTCACTTAATAAACCAATGACATAGTGCATGCAATTGAATAGGGCTCTAACAAAACCCCCTAATTTTATTTCTACCCTTCATATTAACAACCACACACTAGACTCAATTTAATGTGTGTACATGCTATGGATTTTTTAATGTTATAAATCAAATGGTCTTTAAATGAAATGTATTTTGAATTTGTGCACATTCAATATGATTTTTAAATAACTTTCAAATTGTGTGAATTATTTAATTAGTTTGTTGATATATATTTTTTTATTGTTTAACATGCAATTGCCATTTAATGGATTTATAATTTAATTTAGAGGATTTTATGCCCGATCCACAAATTCATCCAGATCCACCACCAGAACAAAACCCCACACCTCCAGACTTTCCACCATGTAACCCTCCACCCCCTGTAGTAGATGAGGATCAATTAAGAGAGAGCATCTGAGCAAACCTTAGTGTGATACAAGCAAATATAGATATGATAAAAAATGAGCCTAGAATCCCTCCCCATCTCACACAGTTTGCATCTACGATGCCAACTATTGTCGATTTTGTTTGATCCATTGATGCAGACCTAGATAGGTTCCATCGATGGAGAGGAGAGAGGAGATAATTCTATGCAGATGGATTGTCCTACAAAGAAATCAATGACCTTAAAATTACCAAACAAGCCATGTGCCAATATTTTATTAGCCCCGAAACAAACCAACCAATTCCTCCAACCAAAAAATGAATTTCAATTTTATGGTGTAGGCACCCACAGATAGCTACACATTTTTGGGATAGATGGTGGATGGTGTTTGATAATCCACCACAAGGCAACTATGAGGTGCCCCTATACTTTTTGAGAAAGTTATGGGTTGAGTTTGAGTTGGGTAGAAAACCAAAATATTTTGATATGAGGTCATGTCAAGGAGTTGGGCGTGGCATGCTCCAACATAGACTAGGAGCATGTGTCGATCCTCAGTGACGTGCTTCAATTGCTCCTATTGTTCCTCCTCCTTCTGGTGTTCCCACTACATTTCAGCAATAGACCATGTTATTGACATTAGGAGCATTGAGTTCACTTTCAGGACATCTCACTTATCAGACTGCACACGCAGTGACTAAAGTTTCCAATAGAGAGCATGGAGGCTTGAGCTATAGGGATACTCAAGCATCCACTTTAGGTGACCCACATGCATCTGGAACATAGTCATACATGAATTTACTATATGAGGATCATCCTACAAAATTTTGTTCATCTTTTGAACTTAAATTTAATTCAAGTTTGTAATGTGAAAAATTCATATAAATAATAACATCAAATTATATTTATAATATAATATTAATTCAATAAGTGTTTGGTGTAGACGCATGATCACATGATGCCTGAAAATCAATATGATCGTCGTGTCTATATGTCGAGTGTTGTAGATATGGGCTCACCTTTTGGACAGGTACTTGAACAAATATATATTAAATAATTTGCGTGGATATATTTAATTTTTAATTTAAATTTGTACACATGTGTGAATTGATATAATATAATATTATATCTAGATGCAGGGAGGTCATACGATACCTAGTATTGACCAACTACAAGTTGTGGTGAGCGCTCCTAAGACATCATCAACTCAGGTGTGTGCTTTCAAAAGTTTGTTAAGTTTAAATTAAATACACATCATAGATCTAATTTAATTTGTTCATTTACATACACATGTGTGAATAATATATACAAACTGTTGTACATTTATACATGCAGGGATTTCATGAGATACCCATGGCGACCGCACCTAAGATGTCGTTAGCATTTATGCATAGGAAATCTCAGGTGCGTGATCATGAGGTCATATCATTTGAGGTTGTAAACTTTACTATATATCCTATAAAAATTTTATGGACCTTTTATATATATATATATATATTAGAGGTTTTAACATATTATTTGCTTTATATGAATATGCAGGATATAGTAGATCATGCATTTGATCTCTAATGACAGCTTATGCCACCCATTAAAAAAAAATGTTGCGGAGATTCACACGATCATATGATAATCTATGGATACTAAAAATCATTTTATTTGTATTTACTAGATATATTTAATTAAATTTATTTTTATCTAAAAGTTTATATTTTTCAAGTTTAAATATTTTAATTATATCAAATTTCTAAATAACTTTAAATCTAATTTCAAGTTTCTTGTTCCTTTA
This sequence comes from Sequoia sempervirens, assembly GCA_007258455.2. Lineage (NCBI taxonomy): Eukaryota > Viridiplantae > Streptophyta > Pinopsida > Cupressales > Cupressaceae > Sequoia > Sequoia sempervirens. Next base: position 4,652 of record VDFB02137785.1, read on the forward strand.
ATGATGCATGTACATCTAGCCTATTATGGAACAAAGAGGAGACTTGATATGACCGATCAACCTAATAGTTAGATGGTTTTAAATTTTATGGACTATATATCTCTAGTTTTATTTTGAACATGTTATTATCATATTTGTGTTTATTTATATCAGTTGACTTTAATACATGATGATTATATATGCAAGTCAATTATGATCGTGTTATGTTCATTTTGATGATTATATGCACTCATGTATGTATAGATATAAATTATCTAATTTTCAAGTAATACATGCACTATATAAATTCTTATCTAGAATCAAATTTCATATATATAATTTATCACATGGTTAGGTGACAAATTAAAACATTCCTTAAATAGTTTAGATAATATGTACATAATAAATTAAGGACAAGTAATTTTAACTATTTTCCAATTCTAGCAAATATTTGAATCAATAAACAAAAATCTATCTCCTTGTATGTATAAAATGTATAATCTATACAATTGAACAATTATATACAATGTGGTAAATACAAGACATGAAATGTATAATCTATAAAATTGGAACAAGATATTTAAAAAGTGACTAATAAGCTCATTGAAGTTCATACATCGAAAAACATATATAATGTATATTGATGTTTAATACAACTATATAACATGATGAAACATATATGTACATGTAGATACAATGAAAGCTTATCAACTTTTATGTGAAGACCAAAATTGATATTTACATAGTCTCTTGATAAAATAATTTTTTCAGTGACAATCACATGGTAGACCGACTTGATGAGAACCTACAAAAATAATTAATGTAAGTAAACTAACTATAATTTTTATGAGTCATTTAAGCAAAAAATTCATGCGAGAAAAGAATAATATATAGTAAATTCAATTCAAATTCAAATGATGTTTTCCATAGGATGGATTAAGGGGACCTAAGAGGATATATAGCTTAAGGGAGCTCTTAAGAGAATACCTTAAGTGGAGTTAAGAGGATGGAAAGTTAAGAGGATACATGTCATGAACCCTAGGGGCTTAATAGGTCCTAAGAAGATGGCTTAAGGGGAATTATGAGAGTGACTTAAGGGATGGAAGATTGTGGATTAAAGGTATGTAAGAGGATATGAATTAAGGGTCCTTTAAGAGGATGGCTTAAGGGGATGCAAGAGGGTGGATTAAGGGGAGTTGATAGAATGACTTAAAGGGATGTAAGAGAGTGGATTAAGGGAGTTGATAAATGACTTAAAGGATGTAAGAGAGCGGATTAATGTGGATGCAAGAGGGTGGATTAAGGGAGCTGACAGGAATGACTTGAAGGGATGTAAGAGGGTGGATTAAGGGAGTTGATAGAATGCCTTAAAGGGATGTAAGAGGGTGAATTAAGGGGATGCATGTCATGAACCATAGGATATGGCTTAATGGGTCCTAAAAGGATGGCTTAAGGAGAATTATGAGAGTGACTTAAGGGATGCAAGATTGTGGATTGAGAGTTGAGAGAACAATTTGTCCCTAAACCCTAAAACCATATAACCTAAATCCAGGAGGAACCCTAAACCCTAAACCCTCCATATAGATTTGTTATTCTAAGTATCTCTATGAACCTTTGAACTGTAAACCCCAAAACCATATGACTCCTAGAGATTGGGAGATGAACCCTACACTATTAACCCATATAGATTTTTGTTCTAAGCATATCATAGAACTATAAAACCCTTAAAACCTATATAGATTTGTTATTCTAAGCATCTCATGAACTCCTAGAATCAGAACTCCTAAACCATATGACTCCAGAGATTGGAGGATGAACCCTAAACCATTAACTCCATATAGATTTGTTATTCTAACTCATGAACCCTAGAAACCGTAAACCCTAAACCATATGACCTAGAGACTAGGAGATGAACCCTAAACCATTAACCCATATAGATTTGTTATTCTAAGCATCTCATGAACCCTAGAAATCATAATCTCTAAATAATATGACCTAGAGATTGAGAGATGAACCTTAAACTATTAACCCATATAGATTTGTTATTCTAAGCATCTCATGAACCCTAGAGACTTAAGGGGATGCAAGTGGATGGATTAAGGGTATATATACGAGGATATGGATTAAGGGGTCCTAAGAGGATAGCTAAAGGGGTGTTGAGAGAGTGACTTAAGGGGATGCAAGTGGATGGCTTCAGGGTAGACATACGAGGATATGGATTAAGGGGTCCTAAGAGGATAACTTAAGGGGTGTTGAGAGAGTGACTTAAGGGGATGCTAGTGAATGGATTAAGAGGTCCTAAGAGGATCACTTAAGGGGTGTTGAGAGAGTGACTTAAGGGGATGCAAGTGGATGGATTAAGGGTAGACATGTGAGGAAATGGATTAAGGGGTCCTAAGAGGATAGCTTAAGGGGTGTTGAGAGAGTGACTTAAGGGGATGCAAGTGGATGGATTAAGGGTAGACATACGAGGATATGGATTAAGGGGTCCTAAGAGGATAGCTTAAGGGGTGTTGAGAGAGTGACTTAAGGGATGCAGGTGATGGATTAAGGGTAGACATAATGAGGATATGGATTAAGAGTCCTATGAGGATTGCTTAAGGTGCTGAGGAGAGTGACTTAAGGGGATGCAGGTGGATGGATTAAGGGGCCCTAAGAGGATAGCATAAGGGGTGTTGAGAGAGTGACTTGAGGGGATGTACATGGATGGATTAAGGGTAGACATACGAGGATATGGATTAAGGGGTCCTAAGAAGATAACTTAAGGGGTGTTGAGAGAGTGACTTAACGAGATGCAGGTGGATGGATTAAGGGTAGATATACTAGGATATGGATTAAGGGGTCCTAAGAGGATAACTTAAGGGGTGTTGAGAGAGTGACTTAAGGGGATGCAAGTGGATGGATTAAGGGTAGATATATGAGGATATGGATTAAGGGGTCCTAAGAGGATAGCTTAAGGGGTGTTGAGAGAGTGACTTAATGGAATACAAGTGGATGGATTAAGGGTAGATATAGGAGGATATGGATTAAGGGGTCCTAATAGAATGGGTTAAGGGGAATTAATAGAGAGACTTAAGGGGATGGAAGAGGATAGATTAATGGTACATAATAGGATGGCTTAAGAGGTTTTAAGAGAATGGCTTAAGGGGATATGAAATCAATTATAAACTTTTTATAAAATGATAATGAATTAAATTTAGTTTTATATTTATACTATAAATTAAATGTATCTAGAACTATATATATAGTTACCTATCTCTAGATTCGAATTTCATTGTAATATATGTATCTCCTCTCTTTTTTGTAAAGCATCTAATTCTGGGAGACTTGAAAAAAAAGTGATATAAAACTTTAATTAGGAAATGACTATTAAAGACAAATATATATATCAATTAAATATATATACAACTATATACTTACCAATATTTATTTACTCTGTTATACCATCTACATCCTCTCTTTTTTGTAATGCATCTATGATTTTCTCATGATCATCCATTGAAAGTTTCCATAAAACTTTATTAGCAGGCCTCCCTTGATATCTAACTAGTTTTATATTGGTTGCCAAAATCAAATGTGAATAATGTATAATCTTCTTGTGTATTTCATAATTTTCAAATGCAAGCAAGCCATTCTTTCTCATCAAATATTTTCGAAGCTAGGTGCCAACAACAACCATTGAACTAGTTGGATACTTAAAGTTTTCATCATACACTCTAGGATGTACCAACTTATGTTTTCTCTCAACACATCTATCCAACTAGTACTTGGTCTCCTCTTCATTCCCCTTAGGTGCAACAATAGCATGCACATGTCCTGCAAAAATAAATAAAGAAATTAAATAAAGAGTGGCTTATATTTAATTCACATATATTAAACATGCATGCATACAAAATTCAACTCAAAAAATAGTGTACCTTCTTGTACAAGATCCGAAACATGATCATAATCATATGATGTGAACACTTGATTATCTTCAATTGTCATTTTGTGTTGAACATGTGTCGATGTAGGCATTAAGGCTCTTTGTTTCCATTGTTCGACCCATTTTGTATTTTCACATGCCTCCCAATCACCTACAATACAAAATTGACAAAAGCATGCCAACTCCCTTGTCCATATTGTCCATTTGTTTGCATGTAAACTCTTAAACAAATACCATTTTGTAGATCCATTAATTGTTTCACAATCTTGTCGAGAAAAAATATCATCTTCTTCAACTAACCAAAAGAAGCGTTGAATTATTGAGCTCTCTCTTGTTCTTGTAAATAATTTGGTATTGCACCAATCTACAATTGTATGTGCATCTCTAAATTTCGTAGCATCCTCAAATTTTAGTTTCTCTCTAGCAAGAGCTCTTTCACACATGCACCTGCTCCATCGTGTTCTCCCTTACCATGACCAGCTTCAAATTAACTCCATATGTGCTAGATATTATTTTCTTTATGAAGTCTACATAACCAATAAAACATTCTAGCATTTTTGAATTGACCCATGCAATTATCTGACCATATGAGATGTTCTAGCATTTGAATTCCTCTCTCTTTTAATTTTTCATAAAATATATCAAAACAATATTGAACAAACTCAGATGAATGCAATCGATTATCACTTACATAAAAATGGTACTCTCCCAAAAAAAATCTATTATCTTTTGTACTATCATCTGCATGTCTATAAACAATGTGAATAATATAGCTACTTGCATTGAATTATAATACTGTGATTGAATTTCTTCTTGTGGAGCAAGAGTATAATTTTTAGAAAAATCAACAACTGACAATATACTTCCAATTGGGAATGTGTTTTTACACAAACAAAATTTATTATCAAGCCAATGAGCATATTGAGAGTGTTGAACATATTTAGGTACAATCTTATCTTTAAATTCATTACTAAATGCATGCAGACTAAATTTTTTCACAATTAGCTCACAACGTTTTCTATTTTTTCCATCTTTCAAAGAATACTCAACATTTTTAATTTTTTTTACATCCACTAATTGTTGTCCAAATTCATCTAAACTACTTTCATGCATACATTATCCTAATAATGAAAATTTACCACATCTATCAAATTTTCCATAAATACATGCTTTTAAATAAAATAATTTTCCATTTGAGGGTTCAGAAAACAAACCTGCAATAAAATATTTGATTCTTTCAGGTGGCATATGAATAACAAAAATGTCTTGCATAATTTGGTTAGCATGCAAAGTGCATCATATATATCGAAAACTATCATAATAATAACGAAATTGTACATGGGTCTTACAACAACAAGAGATTCGTTGCTTATTAATTCTAGCATACCAAGTTTTACACTTTTTGAATGATCTTTGACTTATATTAATATTCAATGGTATGATTGAAGCATCTAATTTTTTTTTATATAATTCAATTTGAGTCATATCTAAGAGATGATTTGGATGAGGTTCACGAATTTTGGAACCCACCCTTAATTTTAAGACATCTCTAATGTTAGGTGATACTCTTATATTATCATGCCAAAAAATTTCAATTAAAGATTTAATTTCATTAGTTAATTTCATGTTTGATCTTGGGAGTCTACCACTAAAACTCCAACATACATTAATTGGATCATTTTCAATACTTTCTCTTCTTTTAGCAGCTCTTATCAAAGTTCTAGGATTTACTTTTATACGTTTACTAATCTTACTTAACATTATTTTATTTGAAGTTGCTTTATCAACTAGATTAGTTGTTATTGCACGACGAGCCACATTCTTATCTTTTGATTGACTTTTATTACATATAAAATCAATAGCATTAGCAACAATAGATATGACTTGTTCTACTAAATCATCTTTCTTTTTGGTTTTACAAAACCATTTAATTTTTTCATCACTATTCTCATTTTTGACATTATCATCAATTGCACCATGAGTTGACATTGGAATCCTAATTTCTTTCTATAAAAAGACATTTTATATGTTATATTTCCATAAGTTCTAATTTGGCTCCAAGAAACTTTACCATGAAGTTTATCTAGCACATTTCTCTCAATTGTAAAAAAAACATTTTTACGTTCATCCATACAAGGGGTTTCATTTTCATTCACACAAGGGGTTTCATTTTCATTTTCAAATGTAAAAGGGATTTCATTCACATTTTCATCATTATAAGAGATTTCATTCTCATTTGCATTCTCATAAGATATAATTTCATCATTTTTTGTTTTTGCATTGGCACAACCTAAATTGTGATATCCATTGACCTGAACAAAATCGACGTTATGGTCGGAATGGTGCCATCGTGGATGGTGCTGGTCAATGAACTCAGGGTCGGTGTCAGACATCCATTTCCTTCATGTTCTGTCTTCGTTCGTTGGTCTTCTTCGGTGTTTCTTCATCTTTGTGGTTTTGATAAATGTTTTGATGACCCGACGAAATTTCGATGCGACCTGACGCCGGAACTCTATCTCCTTCAAATATTCAAATAAGGCTATGGCAGTATGAAGATCCTTTTTCTTTAAATTTGGAAGTGCAAATCACCATGAATGCATCGAAATTCACTTTTTCCAAATCTTCTTGTAAAAAGTTCTTGTAGTTGATTCCACTTCAAAAAATTCAACCTGCACTTTGTCTCTTCCAACAATTTGAATAGAATATGCCTTGCACAAGACAAATTTACAATAAAAAACACAAAAAATGGTGCTTTCAATCTGTACTATAGAAAAGGAATGTTGCAGAAAAAATGGCTATATCAGAAACACGTACGTGCTATGAAACACATATGCATTATGCTTTAGGAAAATGTACACATTACATAACACATACGCATTACCTTTACCCAATGGGTAATTAGATAATGCGTATGTGTTATGAAACGAATACATGTTTCATTTAAATAGCGCGTACATGTTTTAGTAACGCGTATGTGTTATTTAAAAATTGAATTCCCAACCCACATGCAACCTTGGTTATAGGCTTGAGAAAGGCTTGGAAATCTAAGCCTTAGCCTTTATCTTGCAACTAAAACACTAAGGGAGATTGAAGAAGAATGCCCAATTTTGGCAGTATGGCTGATGGACTTTTTTTTCTAAATCAATCTATAAAATTAAAACCCATTAGAGAACACGGTGTCTAATTACCAGATATATAATTTTATTAAGATTAGATTATGTTTGCTATTTTTAATTAATTTCTAAGAAAACAAGTCCTTAAACTTGAAATATCAGGCTTTTTTTCTTTTTCAATAACTTTTTTCTAGTTAATTTTCTTGTAAAAAAATTATATGGCATAAAACTTCAAACAATTCTCTATACAATGAAAAAAAAATATTCAACAAAAAATTGCAAAAAAAATTCCACATCAATATTCATGTTGTTATCTCTCTTTTCCCAAAAGTAATTAGCAAAATACTTTTATTTGGGTCAAAAAGTGGTGTCTGTACACGTGCTTGGTATGGTAAAAAAAAAGAAGGGACTTTTAAAAAGTGGTTTTTATAGATCCCTATCAAAATTTAATTTCTATAATCTGGGTATTTGAATAATTTACATATTTGGAAACTAGATTAAAAATGATAAATTTCATATTACTAACTTTTTTTAAGATTCATTGTGTAAGTGCCTACAATTTTTAGTCCAAGTGTGACAAATTCTGAGAAACAGCAAAAACACTTCCACTTTTTGAGCTTTTTGTGTACCCAACTTCTTGCATCAACCCATATGCCAAGATTTTTTTTTCTGTTTTTGATTTTTTGGAATCTAAAGGAGTGATTTTGACAATGGTGTGACTTCTCATAAAATTTGGGTTTCTCATTGGGGTGGAGGACATTCTTGTACGAGAAAGTTTGGGGGAAGGGATTCCTTGTCTACATGATATCCACATGTTGCTTGTTTCTGGGGCATGAGTGAAGATGTTCTTTTTTATTCTATAAATTAAGGACTTGACTTTGGTAAGACATAGGATACAAGCTAATTGTGGCACTAGATTTCTAAAGTGCCATCTGAACTTGGAGGCATACCAAAATTTTGAGTGGATGGAGGAATTTGTGTATTTATTAAAAACTATCGCATATAGATATGTTTGAAGGGTGGTCAAAGGTGGCCAATTTTTTTGTGCAAAGGAGGAAATAATGGTGTTTATAGCATTCAAGGGTTATAGTTGGAAAAATACATTACCATATGTTGATGATCCATTTTTTAGAGAGCTGCAAAAAAATGATGTTCTAAAATTATAATATGTTTGAATCAAATCACAATCCAAGGAACAAAAAGGGCTAGAAATCTCAGCTATTGAATGTAAAATCCTAGATCTTACGTGGTCGATGATTATGGGGGGATTTTTTGTTGGTAATCTCTATTGCAAAATCAATGGCTCTACCATGATAGTGGTTGGTTTATATTTTTGATATGGGAGGGTATATGCTTCTAGGTTGTAGAGGCACCCACATTGATGTAAGACTATTTTGATATTTAATAAAATAATCACTATCTTATAAATCTTTAAAAAAATTATTTCAATTTCTTCATATGATTAAAAATAAATGCACAAAATAATTGCATGTTTGAAAACACAGTGGGTTGTGAATTATTTCATTCTCCTTGTTGAAACTCAAGGGTGGAGAGCTCAAGGAGTTACAAGTGGTGGACACATAAAACAACTAAATTGAGGTGAGGTGTGACTAACCAATTGGTTTCTTACATGTTTTACTATTTAAAAATAATTTGTCTTGTAGGTTTCATAACACTGAGTGTTTTACAACTTACAATTTCATAGACAACATGAATGTAGTGAAAACCTTTTGTTCTTAACAAAGTAAAAATGCTTGATGAAAGCCACATTCGAAATTTATCATAATTGTCAATTAGAGTAAAAATTGCATTTAAATTTCTTCATATATTTCAAAAATAAATGCTTTCTTATAATAGACAACACACTAATTTTTTGAATGTTACGTGTTTGTAACAGTTATAGTTGATTAAGGTTGCAAATGATGGTGTATTTTGGAAACCATTTTTAAAAATAAGGTTAGAAAACATACCTACTTTTGAAACCTAGAATTTATGATACCAGACACAAGGTTCTTAAATACTATTTGTTGAACATGCCTAGATAGTGAGAGGGGGGTGAATCAATATCTTCAAAATGTAAACCCTTCAACACAATATAAATTCAAACTTCTAACAAGATCAACAACCCTTAAAAAAATCAACTCTTAATCAAATCAGAAACAATGAGAGATAAATAAATGAACACACATGCACAAGATAACACCAAATATACATGGAAAATCCAAGAAGGAAAAAACCATAGAGAGAAATCTCATAAAATATGAATAAGATTACATTTTTTTTAAGTTGGCTCACTACCTAAAGAAACACACTGCTCCCTGAAGGACTTGTAGGCTAAGGCACACAACCTTAGAGAAATATACAAGGACTTGCATACTAAGGTGCACAACCTTAGGGAAAGATATACACAAACTAATAAGGTATGCAGTTGTGTTGCATTTGTTCTTAACCTGGTCCAATTACCCACTATGGTTGAATTATACCCTACACAAGTTAATAATGTATGTAATTGTGTTGCATTTTCTCCTTTTAATGAGACACTTTTTGGTGTAGATCCTTTGGAGGAAGAAGGGAAAATCAGTGTAGAACTAAATTTTAAATTAAATGATGAGAACTAGGAATCATGAATATAAGATGCATTAGCTAATTTGTGGCTAATATTTTGAAGGCCAATATGGATTCTAGGATGAAGAGGGAGAGAAAAAGAAATAAAAAAATACAAGAATGTGCTTTATCTAGAGGAAAACCTAGCATTAATCACTACCTACTAAGGTATAAGGGAGGAAGCCCCTCCCTTAGAGGGAAATGAATATTTCATCATGAATGATATGGGATTGAATGCCCCTAACAAGAGTCACATGACTAAGCATCTCATAAAAACAATGTTGGTTGACAAGCACCATATGGTAATTGATCTTATCTTAATGAACCTCTCGTTAGGAAACCCCTACAACTTGGATTATTCACCATGAAAAGACACTTATGCCCACGGACACTAGTTTCCATAGTCAAATTAAAAAAATTCAAGTTTTCTAACCCTTCTTGTCTTGGAAGATACTATTTTTTCATGGTCATTTTATTAAAAACTTAGTATAAGCTTGTTTATAAACGTTTTGTTTCCCTCCAACCATTCATGTGTTTTAATACTTACTATCATCATTCATCCTCCAACACAAGGTAAATTATAGGATCATCATAAGAGCAATAGGGAAAAAAGGTGAAAGTTAAAGATCTAAATTTGTGGATCCCCATTGGAGCTACCAAGTCATGGATATTTTATGGTTTTTATTCTCCTCTTCTATTTAAAACATATTTATTCTATTTCCCACTTTAGAGATCCATTAGGAACACACTAAACTATATTAATAGTTTATAGTTAGGTCATAGAAAATAATTTATTGTATAAAATTTTAGGCTTTAATAAATTTATCTATCCAAGGCCACATGTGCTATCATTCTTATGCTAGTTACAATTATCACTATCGGAAGCTTTCACACTTTAATATTTATAAAATAATATTCATATTAGTAAAACAACTCTCTTTTTAGGATTATCTACATATATGGTAGAATACAAGGATATTATGTCTTATAGTCTTCCTTGAGTTGGAAATGAACTAGTTAAGAAGTTGAGAGAACTAAGAATAGTATTAAGGAACTATGAGAAGTAAACTATTGTTGCTTAAATGTCACTAGTAGAGTATTGATTATCCAAAATCATTTCCAATGAAATAATGTCCATTCAAGAGTTAAACATAGAAATAAAATAATTTCACTATATTTTACTTTGTAATTTATCAATATCATGTTAATCTTCACACCAATTGTTAACATAATTCTTAACCAAACTTGAGTCATGGAGGTTGAATATGAATTTAAAAGGCATACACTAAGTGTTTGGAAATCACATGGAGGGAGGTTTCTTCCACATATACAATAAATAATTAGTTAATTCAAGAACTATCCATGTTTTGCATGACAATTACATTACTTGTCTATGCATCCACATTTAATGGCATGTTTGGAAGAACAATAAAATAACATGAATTCCTTCAAAATTTGAGGTGCACGACAACATTGAATTTTGAGATATGCTTGGTGAATTCGATTAGGAGAGGATAATATGGTCCTTCAGGATATATAACTAGAGAAAAGTAAATAAAGACTACAGTTCTAAATAATCTACTGCATAAATTGGTTGAGAAGAGGGTATCACATTACTTAGTTAAGTGAAATTCAACTGTAGGAAAAATTGTCATGTTTCATAGTTGGCACACCAATACACTTGTGTCTAGGCAACAAGTGTTATGAGTTTCTATTGACCCTTTCTCATGCAAAGTGTCAATGTATATAGTTGTCTATTGACCCTTTCTCACGTGAAGTGTCAATGTATATAGGTGTCATTATGCTTTCTTTCAATCTTCGATTATCAAAGGTTCTTTTATTGTATCAGAGATGGACATGAATTTTTGTAGGTCATAAGGTGAAGCATTTCATTGTATTTTTTGATCAATTCATCTCTATGCAACAATCCACTAGAAAGGCATTATCAACTCGAGCTTGCAGGCTAGCATTTTTGGTGGCATGATTAAACCCTATGGCCCCTATAATTTATCTGTCGTTTTGATCATTCATCTAAAGGAATGATTGAGGGGCACGTTTGGTTCTCCATTATGAGGCATGGTTTGGTCATCACAGGTGATGACTTTTTCATTGCATGTCAAAATTCCCTCTATAGCAAGTTCATTTTTGGCATTTACATTAGTTGCAAGCCGTGATTAAGAGGAGGTAGAAATTTTTGTTGGAGTAAATAAGTCATTATCTAATAATTAATTAATCAGTAATTAATTATTAGAGGTTGTTTTACTTTAGTTCACTTAAACTAAACTTAGGAGTTGCTTCTTAATCTTTAATTTGATTCTTAATATTAGATTGGACTAAATTTAGGACAAGTTGTCTCATTACATGAGATTTGTATACTTTTCTCTATCTTGTCAAATCCACATGTAGGGTTTTCTTGTGCATTGCTTATATAAGCATGCACATTCATTTGTAATATTCATCCAGGTTATCTGTGTCAATACAATTCTCAAGTTATTGAGCAAAATCTCTCTTTTGATATTCTCTATTTTGATAGGTAATTGCATGTAGGTGTTTCATGAGAGCTATGGATTGAATCAATCAATTCCAAAATGGTATAATAGCCCAGATCTGTAGCCCCCTATTCAATTTTTGGAGGGATCTGATCTTGATAAATTTATTGGTGCATCCTAGAGCAAAAGGAGCTTCATCATTGCATCCGGAGCAGCCAAAAACATAAATATCGCCTGTTGCTTAGTCAAAATTGGTGAAGTTAAAAAAACAAATTGATAGTCGGAGGTCAACGCATAGGAATCCATACGGTTGTACAACCCCTACATGTAAGCCTAGGTAGCCATTGATTTATGTGAACAATTAGTTTTTTCTCTTGGTTTTTTAAATATTGTTTGACAGAGATTATATATATATATATCAATAAAAAAATATCAAAAGAAAAAGTTTTTTACATTTAAAAAAAAAAGCAAAAAAAATTGGTTTTTGGGCCACCACCTTGCAAGAGTAACCTGTAAGAGCCCTACAAGGGCGGATCCCTTTTTTGTCGGCCATAAACAATCACAAAAGGCTGAAATCATCTTAGTTGGCACCGACCATTAATCTCAACTTGCAAAAAATAAAAAATAAACTGGCGCTCATATTTCAAAAAATTCAGCAATTCCTCAAAACTGGCACCACTCAGCAAATCCAATTGCATCTTCAGATTACCTAAGAATATTTCAGGGAGATCCTGCAAAACTAACGACTGATTTTTTTTCAGGTGGGGGCATTTTTTGCAGTAACAACCATCAAACCATCAATTTTAAGCTCAGAGAATGTTGACATTAGCATGATGTCATGTTGATGTCATCTGTACGACTAAGTCTCTTTCCTCCTCTCCTAGCCCTAATTTTCCTTAAAGGAGCAGTTATTTTCATTTTGGCATAACTTGGGCATACTGTGTCAAAATCGAGAAAATGAGATATTGTTGGAAATATGGTTCTACGAACTTTCTAGTGGTAGAGGTCTCATTATTATATTTTTCTATTGGTTCCTTTTATTCTAAGTCAAAGTCAAATCTTCATTTTGCACTTCTGAGCTCATAACATTTTTCCTGTATCTCTGATTTTCATGATTCAAGCAATGTTGGAAAGGTATTTTAGAGATCTTCAGATATATTCATGCATTTTTTCTAGAATCTTCCCCAGGTACATTTTATTTAGTATTTTGTGTTTTCACACTTTGCTTAATTACTTGGACATCTTGGGACCTGGAGATGATCTCTTTGCATGAGATGACATATTTTGATTTGATTTATCAGTACTGAGGTCATAAGTCTCTATTTTTTTCATTTAGGTGAGAGTATCATGGGTCTTACTGTTCACCCTTCTATGATCAACTTGGATAAGGATAACTATGAGTCTTGGTGACATGGAATCCTAACACATCTCAGGTGGCTTGATATTTTACCTTATTTGTATGGACTCATACCTACTCTAGACACACCAGGTTGTTTATTAGTATGGGGCATCATCAGAGATCATATTGTAGGGATTATATGTTCTAGTGTTGATCTAGACACTATGTATGTTGTATTAGACATTGAATGTCCCCACATACTTTGGAATCGACTTTGGGAGATCCGTGGAGACCCTCATATCTCTCCATACCTAGAGGATCCTATTGTAGATTGTCTCATCCCTCTTGCAGATATAGATTCCACACACTTTGATGAAAATACTTTAGAGGAACTTGAGTATATCATAGGTCTTGCATGTTCTAATGGTTCAGAGACTTATCTTCACATTCCCACTCTTCATATTGAGACTACATCATCATCTTCTGTTGTTCCTAATCATCTTGGCATCGCCACATCTTTGGCCCTTATTGATTCAGTGCAACATGACATACATCTTTCAAACATAGTTACTTGGGATTTGTATCTTACAGACATATCATCCTTGTTTGTAGAGTCTTATATTGTAGATTTGGAGGATTAATTTGAGGAAATTCATCTCCCCTTTGTTGATAGCCCCATCACCGCTGTTGAGCCACCATCTTCATCACCTTTGTAGTTTGTTCTATATCAGTCTTCATAGGATTTTAGATTAATATCATCATTTTCTAGCATGTGGATACATGAGTAGTTTTCAGAGGCACACATCATGTGGATTTGGATACCAGAATCACCCATTCTTTTTTATTGTATTCTCTAATCACTGGTTGATCTATTTCTTCCTAAGGGGAGAAATGTTGTTTGTAGGCAGTGGATCATATTATGTCTTCATGTGTTTATCATTGACACGCGAGCTCTTTCTTTATGGGGGGATTCATATCCTTATTTTCTCTCTGCAAACATGTGGATATCTATTGTACTTGCATGACAAAAGTAGTCCTTGGTTGGTCACATTGACTCCTTCTTCTATCCTTTCATCATCAGCACAGTCATTTCTTTTACTTTCTTTTTGAGAGTAGTTTTTCCCATATGGTTTTCTCCTTTTCTCTAGTTATGATAGTTTCATTTATGTACATGGGTACCTCATAAATCCTTGTAGCCAAGACCCATTATGCATTCATTTTAGCTTCCTTTATCAATTTTTTAGTTTCTCCCTAAGTTGACCTTGAGGGGGGTGTTGGAGTGAGTAAGTCATTAACTGATAATTAATTAATCAATAATTAATTATTAGAGGATTTTTTATTGTAGTTCACTTAAGCTAAACTTAGGAGTTTCTTTTTAATCTTTAGTTTGATTCTTATTATGAGATTGGACCAAATTTAGGACAAGTTGTCTCATTGCATGAGATTTGTAAACTTGTCTCTATCTTGTCAAATCTACATGTAGGGTTTGCTTGTGCATTGCTTATATAAGCATGCACATTCATTTGTAATATTCATCCAGGTAACATGGTTGAATCCAAGTTATTTGCATCAGTATAATTCTTAATTTATTGAGCACAATCTCACTCTTGATCTTCTCTATTGTAATAAGTGATTGCATGTAGGTGTTTCATAGAATTTGTGGATTGAATCAATCAATTCCAATAAATTTGTGATACCAAATAGGGGAAGATACGTCCACCTCGCCTAAGCTCAGGTACACATCAACCAAACCCTCATGATTTCTTCATAGAGGTTGTGTTTCATTTTGGACGACCATTTAATTTTAAGATCATTTATGGAGGCACGCTTGAATTCATAGACTTGATCAATATACAGGTCATGAATCATCTTTGGTAGGCCATGAAGAATCTCTACCAAATTTCAATGAATTTACATGTCGTGAATCACTTGTGGTAGGTCACAAGGAATCTCTACTATGATTTAATCTTGATCCATTTGTGTGATGGTTTCCAATAGTTTAGGCACATTCAAACTATTAGGATTTGGGAATCCTATCAAGATTTTGCAAAGAAATTCATTTGCATTTTTTGGAAACCTATGATATCTCAAAGAAACTTATGACTTGTTTTGTTATAGATCCAATTTAGGTGGGGCATGACATTGGGGCTCTTTCCTAGTGGTAACAACTGTCAAATTTGATGGAAGGAAGACCACTATTGTTCACATCCCTTTTTATTCCAATTCACTAATGTCACCTTTTACCATAGGGCTTATGTCAAACGATATCATTTTTAAGCCCTTGGTCACATGGTATTCCAACCCTTAATTCTTTCCAACCCAAGGGGGCATAAAATCCTCTCTTATTTTTCCTCTCTTTTCTATTTTTTTGGTGGAATTTTTTTCAAAAAACATAAAATTAATTATTTCGAGGATCAATTATTTTGAAAATGTGAAGTATTTGAAAGCTTCATAAATTTTTCTTTGTAGCTTGAAATTGAGTGTTATTTTTTGTTAAAATTCTTTCTTTTTCACAATGCTTCCAACAAGCCCATTATGACTATTTACAAAAGCACTCCTTTTATAAAGTGAAAAATGGGAGGTGGGAAGGGTCAATGGACACCTAAGTAGCTTAAATACTATGTGTATGTAATATACACACTAACATGGATGCTATCAAACTAATTTTGGGATGAAAATACGTGAAAGGGAGTGAATGATATCTAGATTTAATTCTTACATTACGTCGATATTTTTTCTTCTTTTGTTGATTTGTAGGAATCCAAAGGAGTGACTTTTGCAATCGTGAGACTTCTCATAAAATTTTAGTTTCTCATTGAGGTGGAGGAAATTTTGGTATGAGAAATTTTAGGGGAAGGGATCCCTCGTCTGTGTGATATCCACATGTTGTTTGTTTCAGGGGCATGGGTGAAAAGGTACTTGTTTATTGTGGACATTAAGGATGCGACTTTGGAAAGACATAGGATACAAGCTAATTATGGCACTAGATTTCTAAAGTGCTATCTAAATTTGGAGGTGTACCAAAATTTTGAGTGGATGGAGGAATTTTTGAATTTCTTACAAACTATTGCAAATAGAGATGTTTGAAGGGTGGTCGAAGGTGGAAAAACTTTTTGTGAAAAGAGGAAATAATGGTGTTTACAAGATTCAAGGGTTGGATTAGGACAAATACATTACCATATGCCGATGATGATCAATTTTGTAAAGAGAAATGAAGAAAATTGGTGTGCCTAAATTATAATATGTTTGAATGAAATTGCAATCCAAGGAACAAAAAGGGTTGGAAATATTAGCTATTGAATGTAAAATTTTAGACCCTACATGGTCAATGATTATGGGGGGATTTTTTGTTGGTAATCTCTGTTGCAAAATCACTAGCTCTGCCATGATAATGGTTGGTTTGTATTTTTTGATATTGGAGGGTAAATGCTTCTGGGTTGTAGAGGCACCCACATCTATGTAAAACTATTTTGATAATTAATAAAATAATCACTATCTTATGAATGTATTTCAATTTCTTCAAAACTATTTGTTGAACATGCCTAGATACTCTGAGGGGGGTGAATCATTATCTTCAAAATGTAAACCCTTCAACACAATGTAAATTCAGACTTCTAACAAGATCAACAACCTTTAAAAAAACAAAAAACTCTTAATGAAATCAACAACAATGAGAGATAAAGAAATGAACACACATGCACAAGAGAACACCAAATATACATGGAAAACCCAAGATGGAAAAAACTATAGAGAGAAATATCATAAAATATGAATAAGATTATAGTTTGTTTTAAGGCTCACTACCTAAAGAAATACACTGCTCCCTAAGGGACTTGTAGGCTAATGTATAAAACCTTAGGGAAATATACAAGGAATTGCACGATGAGGTACACAACCTTAGGGCAAGATACAAGGACCTACTAGGAAGATTCACTATCTACAAGTACGATACATGCATATTTCAATTTAAATATGTCAAAAATACACTTTGGTGACTGAGGCATTGAAATGCATCTGACTTATATTTTCTATAGATCACATTAATTATTGCATTGTTCCACTCTTGCACAATTTGCAACTAATTTTTTCTTCTATTTATATCCCCAACAAGTAAGAAAAACATCAAATTAGGTTGGCCATAATAGGAGATAAGCAATGACCTCAACAAGTAAACCTCAAAAACTTGAATATGATGAAAGTGGTCCTATATAGGAGACAAAGAGG
Source organism: Sequoia sempervirens (assembly GCA_007258455.2). NCBI lineage: Eukaryota > Viridiplantae > Streptophyta > Pinopsida > Cupressales > Cupressaceae > Sequoia > Sequoia sempervirens. The sequence goes on from VDFB02137785.1 coordinate 22,325, forward strand.
ACCTAAAAGAGCTTATTACATCTTCCAATGTGATCCCAAAATTTAAACATGTTTGCGCACATAATCCCAAGTCAACAACAACAAAACATTTAGAAGAAACACTAGCAACATTACCAATCAGCCCAAAAACACATCTTCCATCTAAATTTACTCAATGTGCTTCTCAACAAGATAGGGAAAGACCCAAACTCATCTTAACACAATCTCAATTAGTAGAATAGACCCCCAAGCACATAACACAAGCAATAGAACAAGCCTCGTGGGCCAAACATCCACAAATCACTAAGAGAACCAACTTAAAAAATATGCAGCACCATAGAGATCAACTATTGATGTGTGGACCACAAAGAGACGTTCCATGAGCATCTAGTAAAACTTCCATATACTTCTTTCAAACTTTCATGCCAAAAATAGCTAGCAGAAATAAAATAGAAACAAAGCACTTCATCTCGAAAGCTCAGAAGATGAAGTCATGAGATAAAAAAAATTACAAACCAACTTCGGCAAACTTCATCATATGGAAGATAAATTGAGACACTACACAAACACTAAAATCATGACCACCAAGATACAAGAATAGAAAAAATAATGTGAAGAAATACAAAGCATTTTCTCTATGTAAATATTGCTCTATAAACTTGCAAATAAATAAAAATTTTGGAGTTATTTATGAATGAAGTTTTTATTTTCATTGGGATCAATATTTTTGGGGATTGAATGAAAAATGGAATTTTAAATTCAATCCATTGTTGTATAAGGATTGTATTAGATTTATAAATTTTCAGAGAGGTCTCAAATCATATTGACTATGAAGTCCTCTATAATGTGTAATTGAGTTGAGCGTGTTGGAAGAGTGAGTTGTCTTTTTCTTCTCCATCAAGTTGTATAAGAGCTAGAGGTTATAAGCATGTAGATAGAGTGTCGAGAGAGAGGTAGTTTTCACCAAGACCTATGGGTGGAGAGGGAAGTGAGCAAAGGTTTTTGGGGCACAAGAAAATCACCAAAGATGAGGCATCTCATGATGAAACTTGTGGATAGTGGAAGCACAATTGAGGAGCTCAAAATTACCATTGTAGGTGTGTGGAGTCCTGAGTGGTTGAGGGTTGGAAAGTGTAGAGTTGGAAGCATGAGTGAGAAGCTCGAAAGTATCATTACAAGTGAGTGGAGTCTCGTACGATCGAGATAAAAAAGTGTAAAGGAAAGTGGTAATGGCATATTACAGTAGATGAAGTGGAATATTTGTGAGGATCAAGATATTATTGCAACGTGGAGGTTGCAAGGATTGAATGCAAAGAAGACATACCAGAGGAGCACATGGAGTGAAGAGGAAGAGAATTTGGTGGAGGAGGTCAAGCTGTTAGCGATGGAGTTCACTGGAGACTATTCGTAGTCTTGAAAGGTGGTTCTATCATCTAACTCCACCTTTGTGATCCCATGCTCACAAATTTTTTACTTTGTGTGTCTAATGCAAGAGAATCTAGGTTCATAGGATATCAACATCAACCAAAAAAAAAATGATTTGGTTTTGTTTTTTTTCTTTTTCTTTCATTCTCTAAAGCAGTTCCATGTGATTTTGGTGGTCAAGTGAGGGAAAACTGATAAAAATCATGCATTTGAGTCTTATTGTGTATAACTTAATGAGTTTGTTGAAATCCACCTAACTAAATGATAATTTGATTTGATCCTACAATTATTATTCAAAATTTTATTAGTATCACTTATAAATAGAAAAAAAAGGAGGCAACTCAAAAGACATTGGTATAGGAGGGGATGTCCAACCAAAGGAAGATGAAGAATCACCAGATAATGAAGAATAAATGACAAATTTTTACGTGAGACAAGTGATCGCTTGCATGAGTGGGAAAAGAATGTGCAGCTAGGAGAGAAGAATAGAGGTTAATCAACACAACACATAAAAGGATACACATGGGAAAATGATGGGAAAATGAAGCCGAGAAATACATTATCAAATGGGAAAACATTGGTGAGGTCGAACAAGTTAAGGATTGATTCCAATGCCTAAAATGATACATTAAAGGTAGCACTAGAAGAAAAAAGTGGTTGCGATAAGCATTATTCTTGCATACAAAATAGATAGAAAGTTAAATCAGATTAAAATTGGTGTAGTTGCATTGAAAGATGGATTGAAGAGAGATGAAAGTTGATTGGTTGATATTGGGCGACTAAAATAAGAGCATATTTAAGTACAAAAAGTGAGTGGAAAATATTAGAGCAATAGAAATGAAATTGGGAGGACAAAGGCTGCTTGTGTTTGAAGAAAATAAAATAACCAACAAAAGACCATGTTAGTATAGAAGGAGACACATGGGAAGTATTATAAAGTGCAGATTAAGGAGCAGAAAACTAGTGGCCAAAAGAGCAAATTTTATGTTTGAAATGGTGCAATAAAGGACAAGTTGATGGATTTTTTAAGTAGCAAGTAAGGATAGTAGAAGAAATGTAAGTTGTGGATGTGATGGGATACATAATGGGTGGAAGAAGATAATGGTCAAGGTGAGTAGCAAGGGGAATAATTGAGGAATAAAAATGGTGTATAAGCCATTCATTTAAAAATTAGAAGATAAAAGACCTTGCAAAGTAAGCACCAATTAAATGGTAATAGGAGTGAAAACTAAAAGGAGAAGCAACTAGTGGTTTTCCCCTATCTCTCTACCTCTCTTTCCTTCCCCCTCCCTCTCCCTATCCACCTCTCCCTCTCCCACTCCCTCTCTCTCCCATCCCTCCCACCTTCCTCTCTCTCTCTCTCTCTATCTCTCTCTCTGCATCTCCCTCACTCTCCCCCTCCCTCTCTCCTTCCCATTCTCCTTCCCTCTCCCTCTCCCTCCC
>VDFB02137787.1:0-12555 GCA_007258455.2 Sequoia sempervirens
AAAAAAAAAAAAAGAATAAGAAAAACTAGAAAACTACCTAGAAATTTAATTTGCCTTCTAAATTCGATGAAAATCCCCTTCAAATCTCGTCTCCTCGATGCAAAATCGTTGTAAATAGGTGCAAAATGGCTAGGAGTGATTTTTTGCTCAAGTAAGAGTCAAAAACTAGTGAAAAAATGAAATGAAATGCCCATTTTAGTAGCCGCGTGACTTTTTAGCAGATTGCATAAGTTTTTTGCATGCGAGTTTTTGCAAAAAACTTGCGAGTTTTTCTAGGCGAGTAAATGCATGAAAAACTCATTTTGTAAAAAAACTCGTGAGTTTTTTGGCGAGTGTTTCATCTATGATATAAAGTATACTTTAAAAATCACTTATATCTCCCCTTTTAAAATGACACTTTAACTCATCTTATAAAATATACTTTAAAATCATTTAAATCCCCATTTTAATAAAGTCCTTATGTCTCCCTTTTAATATACTAAATTAATAAAGCATCATTAAATAGATCCTTTTATTAATTTTCATTTAACCCTTATATCACCTTTAATAATAAAGTCCCCTTTAAATAATCACTTTATTAAAATATTATAAAGTGACTTAAGAATTAATCACTTTACTTTATTAAATTAAAATATTAAACACTTTAATATTTCATCTTTCATGCTGAGACCATCACCCGATCACTCCAATTGGAAATTGATGCTGCAACTGATCTTAGGATGATGTTTGAACCATAGTTACAAGACTCAACCAAACTTGGTGAGTACTCGCGAGTCCCGAGGCGAGTGACCCTAAACGAGTCCTGGGGCTTCGGCTGCTCAGTACTCGGCGATTCGTCCGGACTACGCTGCCCTTGACCCCGCAAGAAGCGTGTTGATGTGATTTTTATGACCGCACCAATCAGCAGAACAAAATAGTTTGAAGGCTATTCCGTTCTCTCTTGATCAAAGTATTCCGTGCGCTAAGATTGCGAGAAAGTTCGCACGTTCAACTCCAAGGTTCCGAATACTTAGAATATCCTCAGTTGGTTTGATGTGAATTGCTGTGTTCTTACGAGGGGACTTACACAATTGTTCAAGATTCTTGCAGTTAACAATAGATGGATGATTTGAAGGGGATTTTGTGTGTATGATTTGGCAATAAGTTCGTTTTCCCAAAGCTAACCAGAAATATCTGTGATAATAATAAATGAGTGTGGAGCCTAAGAAACTTATGATACTATTCTAAATGTAGGATACATGACTCAATTCCGTGGAGACTTGACCCGAATTTCACCTAATACTTCGTTGGACAGCTTTAGCAAAGTGAATACAATCTTCGAGGATAGCAAAAGATGTTCATATTATAATTTAGCATACATACACCATCAGAACGACACATATAGGTATACAAATCACAATCGAAGTTAAACTCAATATAATCTCCAGTGGACCACACAAGGCGAACTTATCATCAACAAGCCGCTAGTGGTATGGAATGTAATGAAGCTACCTCAATAAAACACCACACATCCAAAGTAAACTACTTGCATGAAATGAAAATTATGCTATTTTATGCTACTCGGATCCGAAAGGAAGAAGAGACCTTGCTATCTATCCATGACAAAGAAGAATTCCACCATCAATGAAAAGATCTATTATCATGAAATTTTTACACAACAATCTTCACAAAAGTTTTCAAAGGGAAAACTTTCTTTCTTCTCCACACTATGCCTACTATGCTACTCTCTAGTCTGATCTCCAAGTCTAATGCTAGTCTAATTCTAATGAGGTACAAATGAGGGGGACTCCCCCTTTATAGGTAGCCCAGTCCAATGGACGGCTAAGATTACAATCAAAAGAGTGGCTAAGATTAAGCCACCTCAGCCCTAACCCTAAAAACTGCCAGAATGGGGAGTGGTGCAATAAATGAGCAAAGATTCCTACTCACTCCCAAAATAGTAAAGGCAATTAATGCCCATAATCAGTCTTCTAGAAGATCATCATCCAGAAGTGCATTCCCATTCTCCTTCTCTTTGGCTGCAAACTCAACGAACCTGCCAGTCTGACCTCAACCTCCTGAACTGAAATAGGTGGAATGCAATCTAGCTGAAACTCCAACACTGTAACTGACTGTTCATGCCGTGCAGAAGATTTTCTCCAAGCAACTAAAGAATCCTGCGTGCTCTAGATCAAGGTGGAGAAAGTAGAAGTGTTCTCAAAATCATCTTGTCTGAGGTCTTCACCTCGAAGAAAGGCGCAAGCCTACCAAAATTATCAACATTTACACTCATGGATTCAGTAAAAGCCTGAATATGGCCTCAAAGTGTGAACTCCATCAATGATATTGGCCATAGCCAGGTACCACAGTTTACAGATCTTCACATTGCTCGTCGAAGAAACCATGTCCCGTGATTGCTAAAGAATACCATCTAGAAAATTTGTACCTGTCATTCTCCTGAATGACCCCTCCATCAATCAGCAATCACAAAGGGACATGCCTCAATGCCTCAAGACGTTGAATTACTTTGCTCTGATAAACAGAAGCATCTCCCCAAGCCTGATCAACCGCCTCCATCCGTGCCAAAATACTAGAAGCCTACTGAAAAGCAAAAACAAGGTCCTCCATAAACTTTTTTGTCTCAGCACGAACTCCTGTGACCCACTTGTCTGCCTCCTGTGCCATCTTCCCTAACTCCAACAAGCCACTGATGGACTCTCTAGGTATCTCTGCTGGAAGCTCTATCACTGGAATCTCTTGCCCACGAGAACGAGACAACTGCTGCACATATCCAATCAAGGCCTTATGCTCTCGTTTCAACTTCTTGTACTTTCCTTCCTTCTTGAATAATCTGTCCTTGAGGGCGAGGTAGGAGTTATCACACTCTACAATTTGTGCACCAGTGGGGCGTCCTAACTCCAAAGTTGTGACCACGTAATTTTTTGGCAATGCTTCGTCTCGGTCACAATCAACTTGTGGCACAGCCATGTGAAGGGTGCGAGAGCCATCCTCATAAGTTGATATCTTCAAGAACTTCCGTGCTCTCTTCTTCTGTGGAGGTGCACTGATCCTGTTCAAGAACTCTTCCATTTCAATTGCTAGATCAATCTCCTCACTAAGGCTTCTTCTCATCCTATCCCTGAGCCAATCAGGTACTGTATACTGTATATCAAACGGCTGCTGCTCCTGTGCCTCTACTTCTCGAACTTGTTCAACCTCTGCATCATTACGGCAGGGCTCATGGGTCCTCAAGTGGGCCAGTGTCTCCTGGCTTATGTCATCATCATCCTCAAGGCCGCCTCTAACTCTGGCCGGGGAGTCAGTGTGGTCCCTCATCATCACTAACGATCCAACTCCTGAGGTCGCGTTGACCGCGTGATGACTCTCGTGGTGGTGATTATTCTCTGTCTTTGCTTGCACGATTCAATGCATTCCTCGATCGGCAAATAAAGAAACCTCCTGGCATACTTTCGGAGCGTGTCTCCAATGGCGTGGGTGACTCAAGCGCAACGCGTGGAGGCTTTGGCCGAATAGAGCTCTGCCCGGTAGCTCTTTCATGCGGACTCACGGGCCACCGTGTGATCTGTTTCTTCACAGCGATTGGTGGGTGTCCTGTGATCTCCCATCAAATTGTAAGTCAAAGCAATTGACCTACTCTTCCAGCACGCTCATGCATCAACCCATGCCACGGTAAATGTCGGGGCCAGGAATAGAAAGTGTGTCAAGTCGACAACCTCACGAGTTGACCAATCCGGGAGTGGAAGTGGAGTATCTCTCACTGCTGCATAATCTGGATGGACAACATCCATATCCTCATTCACCTGGTCTGGAACCGGAACAACTTCACACTCCCTGATCATATTAATTGGCAACCGAGAGAACATTCTTTTCCTGACTTCAACCTCATCTGATGCATCAACCCAATAATCCTCAATATTTGCCTTGTGTTTAAACTCTTCTGACAATACCCATTTGATGTTATTATGTGGATCATAGTGCTGTCGGCTGGTGTGATATGAAAAGTAATAAAATTGAAGCTCACTCTTTGCTTCTCTGGCTGCCTGTAATGAAGGACACACTTCATCCGAGTTGCCCATGACAATTGGGAAGTCAACACCTCCCTTCTTTTTCTTCTGAATCTTATCGTAGGCAACCATTTGCCTAGATATCTCTAGCATTAAAATTCTATCGGTTGGGTACTTAGGCAGCCTATATGGGTATGATGAAAAACCTTGCAGCCTTATGTAAGAAAACTTCGGAAACTGTATAAACCAGCACCCATACCTTTCGATCAATTCTTGGGCCTCTCTCGAGATTCTGTGTTGCATCCGCTCCTGAAGCAATCTCGTGATATGCATGGTGAAGGCATCATTGACACGCTTGTAATGAGTGGTACTTGCCAGGTGTAACTGCGGACAAGCCTCATGGATTTTGAACTGGTGAGAGCCACAACCAACAGGCTCCTTGTAAGAAATTCCTCTATACCTCGTCATACGAGCCAGCATGTAGATGATGTAAGAGTTCATATAGAACGTCTTTGTTCTTCTCAGGCTCAGGAGTTGCTCATGCAAGTTGTCATTGATCATCTCGGCCCAGTTGACGTAGTCTTTCCCTTCAAGCACGAGGTTGATGTAGTAGAACATCCATGGCTCAAAAATAAATGACTGTGGGCAACCTCCAACTCGACTCAGCATCATAATGAGGTCACAATACTCCTGCTTCAAGTCATCTGCAATAATTTGTCTTGGCAGCTTCGTACGAGAAGGCTTGGGATTGATCATCCAGTGAGTGTTGATCGTCTCCATGCATCTTTCGAATGCAGAAGCATACATTCGCTCAGCTCGCTCTCTGGATTTGTAAACCATGTTCTTGTGCACTGGAATTCCAAAGGCCTCACCAATGGCAGCAGGAGTGAGGTTAGCGAGCACTTGCCCATCTGGTGACATGATTGACTTGTGATCCTTCTCATAGCAATTGGCGCACTCCATCATTAGCTCCGAACACTGAATGGCTGGCGGGAAACCAGTAGCTGCGTATAATCCGCTTCGAACAATATTGTGTGAAGTGTTCGAAGGTCGATGGCTACCAATCCCCAACATTCTGTTCTTGAAAGTCTCTAGGTTGACGGAGCCCAAATTGGTATCAGTCAGCTTGCCCAACTTCGAAATGAATTTTGACTCTGGCATAAATGTCTTGCTCAGCTTCTTTATAACTGCTTGCCTAGATGCACCATTGTTGTCTTTGCCAGTCGCCCTTGCCTCAGCCATCTGCAACACAACAAACATTCATCAGCAAATTAATTTATAAAATAAATAAAACATTGTGTAGGGGCTGCAGTCAACTTCAAGAACTTGAGAAGCTGCAATAACATTTCTTATTCGCAAACCTCAGCTTCTCTTCAACAGATTTTGAACTTCAATACTTAGAAAAGATTTCTAAGTAAGCTTTAACTTCAGCAACTTAGCAACTTCAAGCTTTAATAAAATCGCCCACTTTACTCAGCGTCAACGCTTCCGGGGCTTAGCAAAGATTGAATTTCAGTATTAACTTCGCTCTTTGCACAAGTTAGCACTTCACAGCTTCTTCAACTTTGGATTTTCAAAGCTCGGCATGGAGCTTCAATTCATGCCAGCATACCTTCAGCAAATCAGCGAGTCGCGCCTCCGACTTGTTGGCGTTTAAATTCGTTACCTACAGGTCTGGTTGAAAGCAGAACCAGCTATGCCGCGAGATAAACTGCTCTTCAAAATTGGGAGGGAAGCTCCCTCTGCTGATGGTATTCAAGAAAGTAAACTAAACTAAGTTGCCTATCTTTTTGATCAGCTTGGAGCACAAGGTTTATTAAACACAATCGCCATAGCTGAGATTTTCTGATTTAAAGAACTTCAACTACGACTAACTCAAACTAGAGACATTCCTAACTTCTCAAGTAATAGCGAGCAAGAGAAATCAGAAATAAACAAGGTAGATTTTCGACCAAATGCTTGATAAACTCTTTCTCAACAAACATCTACACACTTCAATGCAAGCTAAAATCGAGATCATAGAAGCATAACACAAATAACGGAAATCTGAGATTTTGGATCAAGGCAAAGGAGGCTCATGATTTTATTACTCAAACTTCTGGAACAAAGCTCACCTTCTAACATGCCTGGAACAAGAAATTGCAGCTAAAGAGGTTTGCAATCTTGCTCTTACACAATAGAAACAGCAATCACACTAACTCCTTGTTGGCTAAAGAGGCTCAACAATTTGCTTATCACAACACAATTGAACTGAAACTGAATAACAACTTGCTGCAATACAGGCTCGCAATTTGCTAACACAATAACCGCTCCAACACAAAGTGAACTGACACTGAATAACAACTTACTGGCTAAAAGAGACTCAGCAGTTTGTTATCGCAATAACCGTTAAAGAAACTAATGAGCAAAGGCTCTTATTTATAGACAAGCAGAGGAGTAGGGAACCCTAAAATCTCCTTGCTTTCACAATCTAGGGCTTGCTCAGCAAGCAAGCTTTATTACTAAATCTAGAAAGATAAAACCCTAAAAAGCAGAAAAAACGGAAAACGCCAACTATTACATCTTATCTTCTTTCTATCCTCAAAGAATGGATAAGGATCATTCCAAGAATAGAAAGAAAGCGGGAAAGAAAGCTTCTAGAAGAAAGCTGCTTTAAAGCTCGATCACATCCGCTAGGAAATTAGAAATGGTGTCCCGGTTCGGTGCATCTATGCCAACTAAGGCAATATTCTGATTCTCCAAGATCTCTTCGCCCTTAGAGAATCTTTCACTTCTTCAACTGTTTTATGAATTCTATTCTTGCAAAACATCGCTGCCCAAAAAGATGATTCACTAATTGATAACTTGGCGGCTCTGCAACTTTATGCTTCTGACACTTCGCTTGATTCCCAACAGAAGAGCATTGCAACACTCTTTTCCGATACCTTTCCTCTTTCTCATATCATACCACCTTTCGTTCTTCAGCTGAGATGATGAAGTTTTCAGTCCATGGTGGTATTGAAAATGTACTTTTCAACCTCATCCGTTCAGATAATCATGACACAACACTTGTTTGGCTCTGAATTTGATGGGAGTGTTTTCCATACCGAAAACCTTGAAGATTGCCTGTAAACTCGACTATATTCTGACAAGTTTTGCACACTTTCTATTTTTAGCATGCTGATTTTTCTTCTTCAAACGGACAATTTTTTTTGGAAATTTTTCTGAGATATGGGTTTTGCTTAGAATTTCGTTGCAATACAACCCAGATCGTCCGTTTTTGAAAATCTTGAATTTAGACTGAAAAAGCAGCAAACCCTAATTTCTTCAATTTTTCACCGAAAAAGCTGGCACCTGGGTTTTGTTCAGAATACAATTAGAAATGGACCCAATTGATCAGATTTGAAAAACACTAATGGCTGATCGAAAAAGCAGCCAACCCTAGGTTTTAAAATTTTCTTGAAAAAAGCTGTGATATGGGTTTTCTTTAGAAGACTGATTAGAGAGGACCCAGATGGTTGAATCTTGAATGCGCTGAGGATTTCGCTGACATGCAACTAAAAAGCAGCTGCTGCAACTTGATGAAAGTTTCTTGAAAAATTCTTCAGAAGAACGAGTTGAGCAGACCCAGAAGGCTGAAAATTGAAATCTTTGATCTTCTCCTTCAAAAGTTTGATCTTCTGGATGAAAAAGCTTGAAAAAGCAAGGGTTTATGTTGCTGGTCTGAAAAATATGATGAAAAACCAGCAAGCTACGTTCTTGAATCTTGAAAAATTTCTTCAAACTTGCTGCTCCAACTTTCTCCCTTGAAGGCTACCTGCAAAATAATGAAAATAACATAAAAGAAAGATGTTAAATAGACTTAGGGTTTTGTCTTTCTTTTGCTTTCTTTTGCTTTTATTTCAAAACCCTAAAATCTCTGTTCAATGTATTTGGATGCCATCTTCCCTCACTTTGCAATTTTGAAACCTTTTGAAAATCTTGAAATTTTCTCTAAGGCATGAGAAGTTGGGCGCCCTTCTTCACCAGGGGCGCCCACTTTATCCAGTGTTTGCCAAAATTTTGGCATTTTCAACTTTTCTTCATTTTGACATGCTACTTCGCCTTTGATTTCCCGTTGACAGATTGACTTGACAGATGAGCTGAGTGATTCACGGCGGAGCTTGACTGAAACTGAGAAGGATGTTCTGGAGGCACCTCCGGCTAAAAACTTGATTTTGACCTTCGAATTCATGGGAGGCTTTTCCTTCGAGGGGCTCCGAACTTTTACAGTGTTAAGCCATTTTTATGATTTCTAAGTTCTTCCTTCTCCCTTTGATCTTCTGACGAATCCTCGATTCCGGGAGCAACACTGATCCGACTGACTGTCTGAATGGTTCGTGGGATAGCCAGACTGATTTTGGTGAGGCCTTCTTGGATGCTACTTTTGCAAAATCCATCATTATGAGCTTCAAAAGTTTGGGCGCCCTTCCTCAACAGGGGCGCCCACTTCTACCAGACTTAGAAATTTTTTCAATTTATTCATGTCTTTCACTTCTGCAGATGACCTTGTTGAATCCGGAGTTTCGGGTGTCAGTTTGATGAATGGTTGGGCTCGTTGCGAAGCTGAGAAAACTTCAGGAGGGGTCTTCTGGAAACACTTTTGCCGAAAAGTAGATTTCAGGTCCTCAAAAGCTTGGGCGCCCCTGGCAAGTTGGGGCGCCCATTTCATCCATACTTAGTCAAATTTTCACTTTCATGTGTTTGCTTCAGAACTTTGAAATTCAACCCTTGTTGGACCCTCCGTTCGGCTCCTCGTATCTTGCGACTGCGAGCTCCGATAGGCGTGCTGGACATCTCGTTTGAAAGCTGGATCAACTGCAAAGAGATCACGTTAGACACACGTCTGCAAGTTCATTCCATTTTGGGTTTTGAGAAAACTTGCTCTAAATCACTGTGGGCTTCAAAATCTCAACATCGGCCAAATTTTGTCATTTCTAACTTTTCCTCGTTTCACTCTCGCAAGTGGATCTCCCCCGCTCGCCGCCGGACTCCAATGATCGAATAACTGATAACTACACCGCCGGGAATTCGCTATGGCTCATGCAGAACCGAACAACATTGACTCGAGGCGCAAAACCCTAATTCGACATTTGTGCCCTAAGATGGGCCATTTTCTTCTCAATAGCCTAAACTTGTTGTTAGAAAATTTCTATGAATTTCCACTTTTCTCGTTTTCATGCATGTTCATTATTTCATCTTCGTTTAAAGCTTAAATGTCAAATTACCGGCACTTGGATGACCTCCATTGATGACCCTCGAGCTCCGTGATATGCTTCAAAAGCGTAATAGACCCAAAGACGGAAAATTGACTATTTGAGATTCTCACCGCATCACCGATATGGATGTATTTTGAGCTAATCAAAATCAGTTCGGACCCTGTCGGACCAACTTTCTATTTTAAGAAATTTTCTATTTTTAGAAAAATTTGCCAGTATCCGTTTCGAAGGAAACCCAGAAAAACCCAGAAAACGCTACTAATTTTAGAAAATTTCTAAAAATAGCAGTTTTCCTAAAATTTAGGGATGAAAAACTGAGATCTGGGTTTTGTAGGTTAAGCTGCTCTTAGCAGACCCAGATCGTCAGGAATTGAAACTTTTGCGTTTTAACCCCTCATGCAAGACATGCACACCCAAATTTTGACCTTTTTGACTGATTTGACAAGACTTTTACTCATTTCTTCAAGATGTCTAAGTGTAACAAAAATTTTAATTTTGGGGTACAACACAGCTTCAGCAATAGAACAAGTTCAAACTTCAGCAAATTCCTCTTTGAAATTCGAATTTCTTTAGCTATCATTCACTTCAGATTTGAGCTCCAGCAACAAACTCAAGTCGTCCTTCTCAGCTTCAAATCGAATCTCAGCAACACTTCAGCCTTAGCAAAAATTCGAACTCTTCAAGCTTCAGCAATACTCAGCAACACTTCACTTAGAGCAAATCGAATTCTTCAACTGTGAAAATCAAGTGAGAAACTTCTCAATTTTATAGCCAAAAATCGAATTCTAGAAGGAGCTAAGTATAGCTAATGCATTAAATTTCCACTACTCCACTTCAAGAATTCGAATTTTCCCTCTCTGGTATTTCTGACACTTGTTCGAGAATCTCAACCTTCTAGAAGTTCAACTTTGACTGGCATGTCTCAATTTACTTTCGAAAATGTTTAATTAAATTTCATCTTTTAATCCATTTAATTCCTCAGCCGAAGCTCTGTCTTGCAAATTTTAAATTTGAATCATCTTCGACGCTCTGGAAAATTCATCTGTGAAGAATTTGATCGAAATCATCTAGGCAATTCTCTTCAAATTCGTTGTCTGGAGAAATTTATCTTGAGAACACATTTTATTCACTTTGCCTTAGAAAATTTTAAATTTTCCCTTAGGAAACTCACAATTGAAAATCGACAAATTCTTCTGAGTCAAGGTCTCTAAGTGCTTTTAAGACATGGAAATCCATCTATCATCACGAATGTTCAGTACCCAGAAGAAAATTTTATCCGAAACGCGATGAATCCATGGGTACACAACGAACGGGTTCATTTAAATTTTTAAATTTTTAAACCTTAGAAAAATATTATTCCACCAATTTAAATCCGTTCTTCATCTCTGTGAACATCCCGTTGCTCTGACTTGAGAAATTTTAAATTCATCCTGCATTGTCATCATCTTCTGATTTCACCTCTGAAAACTTGCTCATGCCTCAAGAAGAAAAATTCATCACCTTGAGTTCTAGGCATATTTTCTAAGGAAGAAAATAATTTTCCTTAGAAAAATTTTAAATCACCTTGAAAATTTTGCCTAGAAAATTTCATATTCAACTCAATCACTTTGCCTGTGAGAAAAAATTATTTCACTTAGAAGATCTTCCTGCAAGCACATCATATTTTACTTCCATCATCCTCAACGTCTTAGGAAAAAAAAATTTACTCATCACCTTGCATTTTATTTCACATTTGAAAGATATTTAAATTTCCACGCCTTAGCAATATTTATCACATCATCTTGTACTTTATTCCACCACCCTAGGCGCATAGCATACTTGAAGAAAATTAAAACCACGCCTAGCACCTACCTTGCTTTGACCACGCCTTGGAGTATTTCACTTGGGCGCATATTGACATACATGAAGGATGACTCTTGGACTTCTCCGTTTTCGTCTTCACATGCCCTCTTTTGGGCGCATTTGAGCCTAGGAGGAGGATGGGCGCATATTAGAGGGTGAGGAGGATTTTAAACTTCAAACGCCTTGCATATGACTCTTCACCTCCCTCATTTTGTCTTCACATGGCCCCATTTGGGCGCATTTAGGCATGTAAGGAGGATGAAATTTGTTGACTCCTTTGACCTTTTGCATTTTGGGCGCATTTTTCATGTAGAGGAGGATGAAACTTGTAACCATGTCCTTTTGTGACCTTTCAACTTCTCCTTTTTTGTCCTTACATGCCCTCTTTTGGGCGCATTTTGCATAGGGAGAGGGATGAAAAACTTTGACTCATTTGACTTCTTCTCTTTTGGGCGCATTTTCACCTTTGTGCAGGATGGGCGCATTTGGAGGGTGGTGGAGGACAAGTTCAACACTTAGAAATTTTTTTCTTGTTATCAACTCTCAAGGTGGGCGCATTTTACCATAGCTACAGGATGAAAATTGTTGACTTTCTTTGACTTCCTTGCTGGATGGGCGCATTTTGGCATATGAGGTGGACGAAGTCTCATACTTAGAATTTTTTATGCTTTCACCTTGAGTTGGGCGCATTTCCAGGTAGCTGTAGGATGAAATCCAATACTTAGCCATTTTTTCTTCGTCCCTGCCAGTTTATTCATGCCCTGCTATTTATAGTAAGTCTCTCGATTTTTGCATCTCTGAAGCTCAGAACGATTTGAAATTTCAAACACTGCATCCTCACGACCTTGTTACCCTGTTGACACTGCTATTTTTGGTCGGCCTGCTATTTTTAGCCCACTTTTGAAGGTGATTTGCTATAAATAGTAACTGCTTGCTTCTGATAGCTCCATTGCTTCGATTGATTTGAAATTCGAATGAGGTACTCCTCACCACGTGACCTTACCACTGACATCGGCGCATGCAACTGATTTGCTATTTTTAGCCTGTTTCCAAAATGACTTACTATAAATAGTAAGTGCTCCGTTTGTCTTCAAATTTTACCAGCAGATAGCCTAAAGGATGCTAATCGCAGTGGTTTACACCAGTTTTTGAAAATTCTGACTTTTTGCCCCTTTTCAGGCCCCGAAGCTGGAAACCCTAATTTGCTCTGCATGCCTATCAAATGATCTCTGTTTGTCTTCGTTTCTGCTGCATTACGATCAACTCGTGATTCTGAAGTGCTGGGAAGCGGCTACCAGAATGCACCTGCTAAAAATAGTAAGTTCCTTACTGAGTGACCATCTCCATTTGCATGTCACATCACTGCGAAGCTCTCGAAAAGCCCATAAAGAATATGCCGACATGCAAACCCTAAAAATAGCCTCTGAGGGTTGAACTCGAAAAGTTGTCAAGCCCACTTTGCATGCTGTTAC
>VDFB02137788.1:0-51116 GCA_007258455.2 Sequoia sempervirens
TCATGAATAACTTCTACAACATAGTATATTTTCCACTATGAATTGTAATAACTACTTTATATATTGGTTCTGAAGCTTCATGAGTGTCACTTGCTAGACTAATAACTTGTAATTTTCCTACGACACAGTGCACCAAAATTGTCTTGTCCATCAAACTTTTTCTCAAACTTTCCTAACTTATTATGCTTTTCAGAAAGAGTACATAGGGATTTGAATATTCTTGATCTTGAAGCAACTTTTAATGCATTCCACTCAATTATTGCCACACCTTGGCTAACTCTGCTTTCCTCATTTCGATTGAAAGAGATAAAAGAGGAGTTAGCCAAAGTGTGGTGAACATTGATTCAAAATGCATTAAACGTTTTGCTTCAAGAGCAAGATTATTCAAATTACTTCTGTACTCTCTTTGAAAAGGATAATAATGTTAGGGAAGTTCTTGAAAAGGTTTTGATAGACAAGACAACTTTGGTGCAGCGTGTCATAGGAAAATTACAAGTTATTAGTTTAGCAAAATTATATGTAGACAATGTGAGTCTAATGAAAACCTTTAGTTTTGTAGATAGTAAGAATGTAGTAAAGTTCATTCACCTTCACAATTTAAAGCAACTCTTACATTAAAAGTTGCATTTCAATTTCCTCATATGATTTATAAATAAATGTAGAATATAATTGTAGGCTGTTAAACACAATGTGGTTTTCCATTTATTTCATTTTGTACATTCAAAACACACCTATGTATAGACATTATAACATAACACCCATCCCCCATGCCACTCTCCCAACAAAACGCACCAATGGAAAGACTTGACAGATTGCCCTGGCGAACATTTAGGTGCGTGCTGTTTGGAGTGCCGTCACTTGTCCCGTTGCTAAAAAAATGTGGTAATGTTGGCGAGTTTTCAAAATCATAATTTGGAATGGACAAAAATCCCAACCTCGCCATTTCAAAATAATAATTTGGAATGAACAAAAAGCCCAAAACGTCACCATTTTTGACAAAACACACCTATACATAGACATTATAACATAACACCCCATCCCCCATTCCAATCTCTCGATAAAACGCATTGACAAAGAGACTTGATGGACGGAGTTGACAACATGATTGTAATGAAAACCTTTAGTTTTGTAGATAGTAAGAATGTAGTGAAGTTCATTCACATTCACAATTTAAAGCAACTCTCACTTACACTAAAAGTTGCATTTCAATTTCCTCGTATGACTTATAAATAAATGCAAAATATAATTAGAGGTTGGAAAACATAATGTAGTTTTCCATTTATTTCATTATGTATGTTCAAAGCTAAGTGGTGGAGAGAACATGGAGGAGTTGCAGGTGGGGGTGTCATAAAACTAACCAGATTGAGTTGCAGGGTGACTAACCAATTGGGTTGTTACGTCTACAAGGTTTTACAAGTTATGTGGGTTGTAGGTTTCATAATACCTAGTGTTTTTCAATTTCATTACATTCTTACGATCTAATTCACAAAAGGTTCTCAAGACAATAAAAAAACATACCAAATTGAGGTGAGGGGTGACTTAGCAATTGGGTTGTTACTTGTAAAGGGTTTTAGAACAGTATGTGAGTTGTAGGTTTTATAATACCCAGTGTTTTCTAACCTAGAATTTTACAAAATAGTATGAATGTCTTGAAAAGATTTTGTTATTTAGACAATACGAATGTAATGAAAGCTAGCTTCAAAATTTATAACAAGTCTTACATAGAGTAAAAATTGCATTTCAATTTCTTAATATAATCCAAATATACATGCACAATATGATTGCAGGTTGGAAAACATAGTGGGAGGTGAGTACATAATTTATGAAATCTCCAACCCACACAATGTTGTAAAACCCTCTACACACTAAGGGCAAATGAAAACCCTTTGTTTTCTCATCAATTAAAACCCACCTTCACAACAAATAACCGTTCAATTCTTCATAGTCTCTAGGTAGAATGGAAAAATGACATGTATTTCAGGTAGATATACATACCTACTAGCTAGCTGCCTGCACCTGTCACATGTGCTTTGGTAGGGAGAATGGCCGCTCTGCTTCGGCCTCCAACCCACACAACTCCCTTCCGAGCTCGCCAACAACCTTCAAAATGAGAATGTCAAAAATGGTGACGTTATGGGCTTTATGTAGTTTTAAAATATATCATTTCATTGTAGAACCCACATTGCGTTTTCCAACTTGGCTATATATTTTGCATGGTTTCTAGTTTCTCTAAACGTTATTCAGTTATTTCACTCATATTTCCACAATGGGTTGTTAGTTATTTCATTCAACTTCCTATAAAAGTTCTAGGTTGTGAGAACATTAAAATGACAAAATTAAAAAACCCTCAACACAAAAACACATAAATAGCTCTGCATTTCAAATGAAAACCCCTTTTCGCAAGGAAAACCCTTTGTGTTTCCCTTCAATGAAAACCCATCTTCGCAACGAATAACTGTTCAATTCTTCACAGTTCCTAGGAAAAATGACAAAATGACATATTTTTGGCAGATATACATACCTGTTAGCTAGTTTCCCGCACCTGCCAAATGCGTTTTGGTAGGGAGAGTGGCTGCTCTGCTTCGGCCTCCGAATCCTTGCAACTCCCTTTTGCGCTCTCCAACAACCTCCAAAATATGATTGTCAAAAATGGCAACGTTTTGGGATTTTTGTCCATTCCAAATTATGATCTCAAAAACCCGCCGATACTGCCATGTTTTCCTGCGATAGACAAGTGATAGCACTCCAAATGACACGTGTCTAAACGTTCGTTAGTGTGGTTTGTCAAATCTTTCCATCAGCGGCTTTTGTCTGAAGAGTGGTATAGGGGATGGATTGTTATGTTATAATGTCTATACATAGATGCGTTTTGTCGGGAGATTAGCTTCTCCCTCCACATACTTCCCAAAAATAAATAAATGATAATGGAAAACGTCTTTAGCCCTCGTATAGATTCAGCCTAGTGACGGACAGTACTTAACGCGGAAAATAGACTGTAGAAGGTGACATCCATCCTCTCCGACACGTAGCCTTTCAAAGGTGTATGGGTTGTGACAAGGATGAGCTGTCCTTTCCCGTTAGACCGAACATTCCAGAGGTTTCTGGTAACCTCATTACCCTTTTCTTTCCACGATCTTTCAAATTCTCCGCAGAGAGATTTCAGCAGACTGTAGGAATTCAGTTGTAATGGCGATGCATTCAAAGATGATGCACTTGTTTACCGAACAAGGTGAAGAAAGGCCAGAAAAACCACGTACTTATGGACTCACAGAAATCAGAGGCCCCTCCTCTGCTTTGATTGACGGAAGCACTCTTCAGGTTTGAGGAATTCTTTTCTTTTTTTCTTTTTGACCCTTTTTTCTGTTTTTTTTGTTTTTTTCCCCCTCATTAGCTACTTTTTCTTTAAAGATTCCCCCTCATTAGCTGTTTTTTTTTTTTCTTTTTCCCCCTCATTAGCTACTTTCTCTTTATAATCTTCCAGTATAACAAAATGCAGTTACTCGTAGTGAATTTTCTTATTCAATTTATCGCCCATCTTATCCTGACATTGAAGGTTAAGATATGGCAGAGGTTTTAAGAATGATCAACTTAATACTTGGAACTTCTTCTTGATCCAAATTAATTGAAGAAGAAACTATAACATAATGTTGCTGAATTTAAGCTTCAATTCACAGGTTATAATTTGTTGTTAAGAAGAAAGTTAAAACGTGGCACGTCTTTGGAGATTCAGAATTGCTAATTAAGCAAGTTAGGAGCAAGTATACTTGCAATGATAAATGCTTCTTACTATTGTACCTGGGAATGGAATTTAATTGAAGATTTTGATGCCTTCAATATCCAATCTGATCTTGGTAGAGAAAATCACGCGCTAGATTGATTGGATGTTGTTGCAAGTACCTTGGAAACAGTTGTACAAATCAATTTGAAGCAATTTTCAGAATATCTTGGTTTACTCCATCAGTTCTAGATAACATAAAAAATTTCCATATATTCACTGATGACAAGCACAGTATTGATTTCATAATTAATTTCGATAGATGCAGAAAATAGAGAGGACATAGAATTAGTCATTGGGTGAAGATGGCATCATGAATTTGATTTTAGGAGTTGTTTTTCGAGCGCTCTGTTTAAAGATCAAACTGTTCAACAAGCAGTCGTCGATGCCAATTTTACACCTCATCTATATAAAAAGTGATAAATAGGCATTCAACTATTATTGACAAAAGGTGAAAAACTTACCTTCGATTGTAGAACCGTTTGAAATTTAAGAATAGCCTTTTTTGAGTCTGGTGGTCCGTTGGACGTGATTAGAATCATTTCATGAAGAGATAGCAACGAGCCTTGTTTTTATTAACAAAAAAATATCTTCGACTTTTAAACCATTTAATATTTCAGAATAGCCGTTTTTGAGTCTGATAAATGTAATTAGAATCATTTCATCAAAAGATGGGAATTAAGCATTTTGATGAACAACGAAAAGCTCACGACTCTCCCACTATTAGTTGCAGGAGAACTTTCGTCTAACCCTTCATTGTCATGAGAGTACTGGCTACTATTTATGGGCATGAGTTTGATTTTTGCTTACCAAAATAGAGGGTTTTCTAAACAATCTGAGGTGTCCGGAGCGCATAATTAGAGCCATTTTATCAAGAAACTACAAATGAGCTACTTTTGGGTATGGTGGAAGTAATTAGAACCATTTCGTCAAGAGACGAGAATCAAGCATTTAGAGGAATATTGCATCGAAATTGATAGAACAAAATATTGTAGAGGGCGCTTCTTTTGGGTCTGGTAGACATAATTAGAATATTTTCGTCAAGAGATGAGAATCAAGTATTTTTAAATAATTTTTAATCCAAATTAATAGAAGAAGAAACCATAAATGACCTACTTTTGGGCCTGGTAGATGTAATTAGAATCATTTTCATTGACAATTATATCACCAAAAGATTATTATTCCTTATGGTAGCTTCAAATTAAAACTTTTTTCTCATCCTTATGCCATTTTCTTGGATCACATTTCAATAATATGTGATTCCAAAGAGCAATGAGAAATCGAGTAATTGGTGTTGTCTATTACAATTTTAAGGGTGACACTTCATAAGAGTACATTAAAGGGTATAGTAGACACCAAGGATGGCAATAACAACATAAAGAAAAATTTGTAATGATATATTGCAGCATGATCTTAAAGGCAAATAGAATATATATTTGAAAGGAGAATTTGTTGAATTTTAGGAATTTGTTCACATTGTATCCGCTTTGTGGTTGAAATCATATTGGTAAATTGTTCCCGCTTTCCTTTGAAATCATGTTGATTTGAACATCCCCGAGGTTGAATCTCATACACTTTTAACTTGTGCTATAGATCAAATTGGTCCATTAATAGAAGATATTAAAATATTTGAATGACACATTTTGACTGGTTCTACAGATCAATTTAATATATTAATATGATTTCTATTTGAATGATATACATTGACTGGTGCTACAAACCAATTTAGTCTAATGGACATTAAAAGGATGTTTTTAACAGTGGAAACCTGCCATCGTTTTGTTTAACTATTTTAATTTTTAATTTTTGTTCATTATAAAAGTTGATGTAATGCAAAAGTTGTTATATCAACAAAGACTAATAATAAATCTAATATAATTCTTTTGTCAACTGGGACTAAATTCTTATTTAATCATTTTCTCTCAATTATAGGGCATTTTTGAGATGTGTGGACCATTTGTGGATGGGTTGAAGTTTGATGGAGGATCATATAGCTCCATGCCGAAAACATTTATTAAGGAAATTACAGGCATAGCCCACAAGCACAATGTTAATGTTGGTACCGGTGATTGGGCTGATCATTTACTACAGAGGGGGCCTAGTGCTTTCAGACAATATGTGCAGGTATACTTTTCTCCCTTGTATGGGTTTGTGCATATCTGTAATTTTATTTCCATTGTAATTGCTAAAATTATGCAATGCTTATTCAGTTGTTTGCTTAAAGTCTGTCATTGAGTGTTGGAGGTTGAATGTTTCCAGTTGTATACACTCTTCTGTCTGACATCATGTGTAAGTCCTCATGGCTGGCTGCAATCCTTTTCTATTTAGATTATAAATTCAAGAACTTTTTTCTCTTTCATGGAGTCAATTTTTTAAAGTGATCAAGCAATGTGTTGTTTTTAAGTTATCAAACATAGTACTGTGTTCCACTTTGAGACCAAAAACATTTCAAATAATAATTATTAAAAGTATTCCTAAATGCTTAATAATTTCTAAACATATACGTTTTATTGGTTTTTGGACAGCTAGAATCTAGGATTTTTTTACCCTGTTTGGAATACTTTACTGTCTGAGGCCCCAAAATTCAATAAATTGGGACTCATTATCGTGTTTTCTGATGCCCAAAAAATATGTGAATTGGAGGGTGTCAATGAGCAGTAAGCTGACTTATATATTGTTATGGTGTCTTTTAAGATACTCAAAATTCAATAGAAACTATATTGGTGCAGTATAGAAGATTAAAAGATTAAAACCTTTTGCATCATGAACAAACTTAACAGTTTGTTCTCATTACTTACTTATGAAGATCATCAAGCGTTTCTCATATATTTACAGGATTCCACTTGATTTTTGAAATGACATTCTATTCTATGTCTGTTATTGTTTTTGAATTGCTTTTGACTATAGTCACTATCGCAATTTATCAGGTACTTAACTATTAGTTATATAGTTTACTATTGTTATATTGATATTTGATGTAAGAATTTCATAGTTTTTGTAGGTCTCTACTAAGGCTCAAAAGTCAGTTGCAAACTCCAAAAACTAAAATTTGGATTCAACTGATACAAATGTTTACTGCTCACTGAAATACTTATTAACTATCAAAGCACCAATCAAGAATTTTAAAAGGAGTTTCAGATGTAACCCATTTAGAATTTCTGAATAAATATTTGAAAAAAATTGAAATTAAAGACAAGGAGGAGAGAGTTCTGCTGAATTCAATCAGATAGATTAATGAATGGGAATTTTGGAGTACCTTTAATCTCTTTAACATCATTGTCTCCCCAGTTATGTTGGGGGATTACTGATCATGAGGAACCTGTATCTCTTATTGTATGCGGGTAGGATTTGTGTAATTCCCAAGATTACTAGTTGTATTGGAATTTGGATCAACTTGAGCAGATCCTTCATTTTGCATGTTTTGTTAGGTGTTGTATATGGAATTGGATCAACTTGAGCAGATCCTTCAATTACCAAGTTTTATTAGTAGTCATATCTGGAATTGGATCAACTTGAGCAGATCCCTCATGTTGCATGCTCAGGACAAGTATAGTAGTGACAGAAGTAGTAGAAAGGATAGCAGCTAGGTGCATACTTGCAGATCCTGGAAGCACCTTGCAGATCCATATTGTTGCATTGTCTGAGGCAGTTCCCTCGTTAACACAAGCTTTTGAAGAAAAAATTGGAGAGAAAACACCCTGAAATCTGTTTATCCCAAGCCAAAGTAGACCAGTCTTCATCAGAAATTGGATGCTGCTTCAAACCATCATTTCTATGTTATGAACTTTCAACACTTAGCCAAGCATAAGAGAATATGTTACATTATGACTTCTTCTCAGTATATCTCTTGCTCTAAAATAATGTCTTCTTCTCCCTGTTTCTTTGCCTATGTCTTTATTCCATACACCATTACTAAAGAAATGCATTTAATTCATCTTCTGTAGCCTTCAATGTTAAAGGTATCGGTGTAAAATCAACGTACAATTTCTGACATCAACCCGATTTTCCGCCCTTAAATTTCATAATTTTATTGTTCGACAAATTGTCAAATACTGATTCATTCTCATAGAAAAGGTTATCCTGAACCTGGTTATATAATCAGGAAGTCTGTTCTCATGAAGGACACCAGTTCAAACATCATACCAAAAACTATGTTTGCCAATAAAAAAGCTTAGTTTAAGTATACTGGCCTTAGTGATTCATACTTGTTGCACAATTGAAAAGGATCAACTTATAGATCAATCTTATTTTTCAAGGAGAACACTCTGTGGAAACATTTTTCAAAGGGAAGTTCACTTAAAGGTCTGCTTAAGCTCAATGAAGGAGGAACAAATGTCAATAAAATTTTGTTTGCATGTACTATAAGAACCATTTGTACATCTGAAATCAGTCAGTTTATCTCTACCAAAAGGATAAAAAACTAAGCATATTTTTCTTAAGGATTTAGTTGACATCTAGAAAAATATGAGATATGACTGAAATCATGTATCACATATCTAGCAAATTGATGGATAATGGTAGATCTTGACTGACCCTAGGAGGAAGAGGAGAGAAATCATCCTCAAAGAAGGGGCTTTCCTTCGCCTATAAGGGAGAGGAGAGCATTCAGTTCTAAGTATCCTCTACTTATCGAGTGGGGGATTTTATATGTACATACCTAAAACTAGACCTACCATTCCAACTATTTCTTATGGCTAGAGTAGCTAAGGTTTTGGCTAGAATTTCCGATTCTGAAGATGAGTGCAGTCATGGACTAGGGAGCACCAACACACCAAATGGAATTTCACAATCAATTTACTATATTAGTATCTATATTCCAATACATTGGTGAGGAATTTAGGTAAGTGTAGTCTACTTTGATCTCTTTGACTTCCCCAACCTACTAAAGTTAGTTGACTGCTTAAAGATCCTTTCCCTTGACTTATCTGATTGGCCTAGAGCATATATTCCATCAACCTTCTTGAAGATGTTTGAAAATTGGGTGCTCTCCTTGATCTTTTCTCATCGTGAAGACCTCCATTTGAGAAATATTGGTCTCATGAATCATAAACAATTCTAGAATAGGAAAAAGAAGCCAAGAGTATTTTTTAAGTGATTTTATTTTTAGTGTCATCTCCATTACATTTGATTTTCACTATATTCCAATCAGTCCACTATTGATTTTCTTTTTGTTCCCACTTCAAAGCAAAAATCCTTACTGTTATCCCACTCTCTAAGCTTTAAGAATCAGGTGTCATTACAATCTAGAAAATGGTTTGCACTCACATGTAGCTTAACACACTCCTTAATAGTTCACACACCTTGGTATGCAGATATAGCTAACTACTTGGTTGTAGGTAGGACACCCCCACATCTCTCACCAGGACAAAGGAGCCATTTAGTTGAATGCAAATTTCCATATTCATGGGTGGTTGGCTATCTATTTTACATAGGACCTGATAATATAATGAGAAGGTGTATGAGGGAAGATGAAGTTTATGATATTTTGCAGGCTTGTCATGACGAGCCTTGTGGAGGACACTTTGCAGCCAAGCGAACAACCCTCAAGATCCTAAACACTGGCTACTATTGGCCAATGCTACATTAAGATTCAGTCAAGTATACAAGGTGTGATCGCTGTCAGAGGATGGATATACCAACAAAGAGCGGCGAGATGCCCTTGCAGCCACAATTGGTCATTGCCCCATTTGATAAATGGGGTCTTGATTTCATTGGACCAATAGATCACACCTCCAACAATAAGGAGTATATACTATATACTAGTCTGTATTGACTATTTAACCAAATGGGTGGAGGTTAAAGTATTGGAGTTTGCTAGAGATAGCAAGGTTGCAACATTCCTATATGAGGAAATTTGCACAAGGTATGGGGTGCCTAAGGAGGTAGTCATAGATCAAGGACCACAATTTACTTCAAACTTGATTGCCCATCTAGTCAAAGAATATGAGATTAGACATAAGAAGTCAACTCCCTACCACCCACAATTAAATGGGCAGGTTGAGGTCACAAATAGGGAGATTGAAGCCATTCTAACAAAGATAGTTAAATTGCATTGAAAGGATTGGGCAACAAGGTTACCAAAAGTTGTTTGGGCATATAGGACAATGGAAAACCACTGTAGGATTTATGCCATATGAATTAGTATATGGGAAAAGGGTTGTCCTTCCCATTGAATTTGAACATGAAACACTTAGAATAGCGGTGCAACTTGGAATGGATCTCTTTGAAGCTTGGAAGGACAAATTGCATGTAATGACCCCTTTCTAGTGGAGGCACTTAAACCTGGATCTTACATTCAAAATGTTTCTCAAAGAGACATTAGAAGCGTTAGGGTTTAATAAGTTTCCGTGGTAGTATCTATTAAGATCAAAGAGGATATAAATATTTCATTCTTGTCAAAGGATTATTCATTTCCTTCTTATTACCTCACTATGAATG
This sequence comes from Sequoia sempervirens, assembly GCA_007258455.2. Taxonomy (NCBI): domain Eukaryota; kingdom Viridiplantae; phylum Streptophyta; class Pinopsida; order Cupressales; family Cupressaceae; genus Sequoia; species Sequoia sempervirens. The sequence goes on from VDFB02137788.1 coordinate 10,214, forward strand.
ATTCTACTATAATATATTTCATAAGTACACTAGGGTAGATGTTAATATCTGTCCAGATCCCATAGATGGATTCTATTATACCAGCTAGCAACGTAGCAAATGAATAGAGTCAATATTATTTATAAGGTTCAATAATTGCTGTAAGCATCATTATTGGATAGTCGTAAATACTATATTATATTATTATGTATATTATATGTTTATATTGTATTTGCTCATCCTTTCATGATGTATCTATGAATACTAATATATATATCTATGAATACTAATATATATATCTAAATATATACTTACCAATTACCAAGAATATATTTATCAGCATATGAATTATATATACAGAAAACATATTATATTTAATATATTTATATTTATCAAATATATATATAAAACATATATGTCAACACCAACCATTACTAAATTCTTAGTTCATTCCTTTATTATCATTTATTTAATAAATTGTAATTATTTATTTTATAACAGAAATTACTTACCTTTATAACAGATGTATTCTTGTTGATATTTTTTATACTTTCCTCTCCCATCGCAGCCCTTTCCACATTCATTGCACCACATATATTGAAGGCCTAAATTGGTTGTGGAAAATCGCAGAAATAAAGGGGATAAGACAAAACTGACGTGGGAATAAAACAAGGAATGTGGGAAAAGAAACTCTTCCTAAAATATTCAATAGCTGGGTTACGGGTGTAAAAGGTAGTCAATCTCCAACTCATTTTTTCCTTGATTGAAGCTCAACCTATGATCTTTGCTTGACTACGCATATGTCCTTTAATGCCCATATATTTTCCTCTACTCCTCCTTATTGTGTTTGAGGCGATTCTTATTAAATACCGAGCCTTTCTTGGAGGGAAAGGTCACGTCCAAGGCCCAAGCTTTTCCTTGAGTCATGACTAATCTTAATCGCTGCTTTTATAATGCAGCGCTTTCTTATTGCTGCAATTCGATTTGTCTTATTCATCTTTATTATTTCATGTTTACTGTTTCAGCTTATATTATATGTTTCCTAATATTTGTTATTATTATTTTATTTATTGTGTTCACTTAGTAATATGATGTATAATCAGAAAAAGGCTTACTTAAAGCTTATGTTGATAAATATATATATTATCAAAATAATATTTTGATGTTATGCTTTTACTATTATGAAGGATAGTAATATCTTTAATTTATATTTATAATAATATTGTCTTGATAATGGCAATTATTTATATTTACTTATTTATGATATTTATTTTATTTGTTATTATTTTATTATTATAATAATTATTTAATAATATCAATTGTTTATATATATTTTATTATAATATTACCTGATGATAATCAAATAGTATTTAAATTGCTAAGATGGATATATATGATATTCACTTGGGTATTCATTTCATTTATTTATTAGTATTTCAATATTTCATAATTGGGTGTTACAATTTCGGGGGACATGACATTGCATCATCTCAATGCTTTGGATGAGTTACGGATGGAAGTAGTCCATCATACAAAAATTGTGCAAAAACAGAGAATCAAATGGCATGTCTAGTTCATCAAGACTAAATAATTTCATGAAGGAGACTAGGCATTGCTCTATGAATCAAGGTATAAGGACCACAAAGGTAAATTATAGACACAGTGGTTAGGTCCTTATGAAATAAAACAAGTATTTCAACATGGAGTAGTATAGTTAACCACAATTGATCCAATCAGGTTCTCTTTGATGGTAAATGGACACCATCTGTAAAATACCCCCTTAGTTTTTTTCCAAATTTTCACACAACATTCACTTGTTAGCGTTAGCCAAATGTAATGATAAGCAAACTGGAAGCAACCCTTCACTTTTTGATCACCTAGATCTTGGAGTGGGAAAGGTGAGAGCATATGGTGTAAGGGGATCTAAATACAATATCAAATGCTGGAAGTACAAATGAACTATTGGTAGCAAGCCAGCCAATAGAGAAAAAAGTAAATACTTGGTAGAAAATCCAACGACTTACACTTTTCAGTGGGCTATAGGAAAGTAAAGCAAAGAACTTGGTGGCATAGCTAGTCACTTCCTGTTTTCAGCGGGCAACAAGAAATGAAAGAGAACTCAACCACTTCTTCAATGGGAGTGTAATACAAAATAACTAAAAGTAGAAAGTTGAATGGTACCACCAAATCAGCGTTACAATGTTTGCCAAATACATGATTAGATAGTTATAGCTACTCAAAATGATAGCCTAAAACAATATAGATCAGTCCTTGTAACATATAAACAATTAGGCAACACAAAACGAGAAAGTACCGTGGATATATTAGGTCTGATATGAAGTGGCAGCAATCTGATTTTCTAGACAGTGAACTTGATACACCCACCAGCACCTCATCAAAAGCTCATATCTCCCAAAATACTCATCAGAATGACCTCAAATCAGTGGCAAATGATGAAGAAGGCCTAGGCATCCAAACTCCAACTGTTAGTCACCCCGAAATCAACACCAACACCCAAGCATAGATCCCAAGACACCTCCATAAGTGGTACGACCTCCCTAGGAAGGTCGACCTTGTCTCAAGATTCACAAGCACCTTCAAAATCACCAAAATTAGCAGGATGGGTTGCCCAAGTATGGAAGAGTCATAGAAACAGTACCCGCAAAATTATCTCACCTCCTCAGATTAGTGCAAGAAAAAACGTGCATCAGCTATACACACACCAGCCACTTGAAAACTGATAAAATCACTCCAAAATGATCACCAAACAAAAAACTAACCCAGACCCACACCAAAATGTTAGAAAACATCAAAACCCACAAGAATTGAAAACTTGAAAGAATCCATCACCAATGAACGCTCTATTGCAACCTATGAATGAAGAAGCATCCACTATTAAGCTAGGAGTTGTCTTGCAAACTCGAAACTGAAGAAAGCTTGGAGGGGTATCGTCCTCAAAGTCCAAGAGTTTGAAATGAATTCAGCAGCACTTCGTTATGATAAAATTGCATAACTAAAATGAGAGGGAGAGAGGCTTATTTATTAGCCCAAGAACTAGAAGTTTGAACCCAAAGGGATGCCACATTCCTGGGACAAATATAATATTCATTTAAAAGCGTTTGACTTGTCAAAATAGGCGTCCACTTTATCAAGCATCAAATTATCATTTAAATCTGCAAATATCTCCAACTTTGGCATCCAAGTCATGAGTCCACATTTTTAAAACAACTTAAGTCATGTTGCCTAGATGTGGGGTCCAAAAAACAACATTAAAATATAACATAAGTTATTCTTTTCTTTTTTTGAACTCCAAGAATGTTGGAGAAGCCACTGCCAAAACTACATTGCCGCACTGCAAGAAAAAGTAATTGAGTGCTAAACTTCTACCATACTACACTGCTAGAAATAACACTTACTAAAAATAGCATGCTGCTAAAAATAGTGACTCCAAGCACCATTTGAGCACATTTCGGGTAGTTGTCATAACTTACTAAAACTAGTAAGTCCAAAAATAGTCATTGATGAAAATGCATGTGATAGCCCACCAAAGCTCTCTGAAAACCTAGAAGGACCCATAAAACATACTGGAAAACTCCTACAACCAAATCCTAAAAAACCAGAAAGATACCTCCAAGAAAATAGGAAACCCTAATACTGCCTTCGACTAGCCTACGGGCTTCCGAAATAGGCTAACAGTCTTAGAAAGGACTAGTATTGAGAAGGGGACATTACATCCCTCCCTCCCTAAGATTGCTTTTTCTCAAGCAATCACAAGTTTGGATGCTGCAAAATCTGCTTATCCTCCCAAGTAGCATCCTCGACTGGTAAATTCTTCCACTTCCCCAAATACTCTTTGATAGTTCTCCTCCTCAAAGAGTGCTCTTTGAAATCAATGACTGTGTCTAGCACCAAAACCAACTGTCCCTCCTCATCCAATGGAAGCAAATCTGAAGAAGCAACAAAATTGTGCCTAAGAGCCTTCTTGAGGCGTGACGTGTGGAAGACATTATGCACCTTGCTACTTGCTGGTAGCTCCAACTCATAAGCCACCTCCCCAACTCTCTTGGTGATCTTGAAAGACCCATAGAAATGTGGCTTAATTTTCTCTAATCCACTTTTCTTGAGAGTGGTATGTCTGTAAGGCTGAAGTTTTAAGTAGACCATGCCCCCAACCTCAAATGTGCGCTCTATATGTTGCCGATAAAATACAACTTCTGTTGATTTTGGGCATGATGAAGATTGTCCTTCAAGGACTTCAAATGTCTTGACTCTGCTGCAACATATCCCTCGCTAGAGGGGCTCTGGCATCACCAAAAAGCAAATCAATGAAGCTAGGAGCCTCATACCCATATAGAACCATGAAAGGAGACATTTTGATGGACATGTGGTATGAAGTGTTGTAGCAATACACTCCCAAATGAAGCCATCTCATCCAAGCTTTTTGCTGTCTTGAAACATAATTCCTGAGGTAGCCTTCCAACCACTTGTTCACAATCTCTGTTTTCCCATCCGTCTGTGGGTGATAACTAGTGCTTGGAGTGAGCACTATACCACTCAATCTGAAAACCTCTTTCCAAAAAGTACTTAGGAACTTCTTGTCCCTATCACTTACAATGTTCTTGGGAAGACATGCAATTTGAACCTCTCTGAAGAACAAATCAACAGCCTGAGCTGCTGTAAATGAGCTGGTAATGGCAAAAAAATGAGAAAACTTCGTCAATCTATCAACAATAACATAGATGCAATCTCTCCCTTGCACCTTAGGCAACCCAGTGATGAAGTCCATTGAGATATTTTCCCATTTTTGATTGGGAATAGGCAAAGGCTGCAACAAACCAGCTGGAAATGTGTGCTCATTCTTGTTCTTTTGGTAGATTGGACACTGCTTAACATAGCGAAGGACCTCATCCTTGAGCCCTTACCATGAAAATCTCTCACGAATCTGCCTATATGTCTTGAAATACCCTTGATGACCAGCCAAAGGAATGTCATGAAATGATTGTAAAATCTTCATTTTGAGCTTAAATTCAAGTACCAAGAAGATCCTATGACCCTTGTACTGTATCAAATCAACTAACTTGTACCTCTCATCATGCAAAGTGCCATCAACTATATTGGTAGCAAACTTATTCTTGGTGTACTTTGCAATAATTTGCTCCTTCCAATTAGCAGTGATCTCAACCAAAGAGCTCAAATGTGGCTTTCTTGACAAGGCATCGACCACAATGTTATTCTTCCCTTTGACATACTCGATGTCAAAATTGTAAGCTTGGAGCTTACTTATCCACTTCTGTTGTCTTTCATTAAGATCCTTTTGATGCATGAAGTGTTTGAAACTGTTGTGATTAGTCTTTACAATGAATTTTCTTCCCACCAAATATTGCCTGAATTTGGCCAGGGCGTGCATGATAGCAAGCATCTCCTTGTCATAGACAGAGTATGACCTCTCCACACCCCTAAATTTTTTGCTCTCAAAGACAATAGGATGATTTTCTTGCATTAGGACAACACCAACACCTTCTCTAGAGGCATTGCATTGCAACTCAAATGGCTTGGAGAAGTCGGGTATGGCCAAAATGGGACATGAACTCATAAGCTGTTTGAATCGATCAAAGGGCACTTGTGCTTTTTTTGTCCATGTAAATGCTCCCTTTTTGGTAAGGTCTGTGAGAGGGGCATCCATTTGAGAATATCCCTTCACAAACCTCCTGTAAAAACCACAAAGTCCCAAGAAACCCTTGAACGGAGAGAGGTTCTCAGGAGGAGGCTAATCCAAGATAGCCTTAATCTTTTCCTGATCAACACTAACCCCGTTAGAGCTGATCATGTGCCCAAGGTAGAGAAGCTCGATCATTCCAAATTCACATTTGGACTCCTTAGCAAACAATGATTCTGACTCCAAGATGCTAAGAACTTCCTCCAAGTGCTTAAGATTCTCTTCCCACGACTTATTGTAGATGAGGATGTCATCGAAGAAGATAAGCACAAACTTCCTCAACTGTTTCTAAAATATCTTGTTCATACAGAACTAGAAGGTTGCGAGGGCATTAGTCAACCCAAAGGGCATGACTAGAAACTCAAAATTCCCAAAGTGGCATTTGAAGGTAGTCTTCTCAATATTTGCTTCTCTCATTTTGATCTGATGGTAGCCTGATTTGAGATCTATCTTAGAGGAGTAGACAACTCCATGTAGCTCATCAATCTTAGGAATGGGATACCGGTTTTTGATTGTCTTCTGATTTAGGACTCAATAGTCTATGCACATGCGCATAGTGCCATCCTTCTTAACCAAAACCACTGCGGAAGCAAAGGGACTCTTGCTTGGGCGAATGTGACCCATGTCCAAGAGTTCTTTGATGGCCTTCTCTATTTCATCTTTCTGCCTCTTTGGATACTGGTATGGAGTAGTTATGACAGGTTTGGCCCCTTCCTCAAGCTCAATGACATGCTCAATCCCCCTTTTAGGAGGTCTCCTAGGAGGTATTCCACCAAACACCTTGATCCGTTTTGTGATCAAGGACTGCACATCTGGGTGGTAACGTCTCTTATCCTTTGTTGGATTGGATGGCATGATCAAATACTTTGCTGCCCACTCAACCTGGTCATGACGAATCAGCCTTTCCATCCTTTTGAAAGACACAATACAAGGGCCTCCATTTGACATCCCTCTCAAAACCACCTTCTTCCCATCTGATGTGAACTTCAACTCCATAGTTTGTAGATTCAAAGTGATCTCTCCAAGGGATCACAGTCACTGAATAACAAGCAGTGCATCAGTATCACCAATGCTCACAACATAGAAGTCATCTTTGACTTCATAGTTACCCAGCTGAATGGAATATTGGAAGTCTTGCGAGTGCAAGTGATAGTAAAGCCATTAGCCACCATGACTTTGGATCCTTCAAATTCTTTCGTTTTAAGGCCTCTCTTTGCAACTACGCCTTCATCAATGAAGTTACGTGTTGCTCCAGTATCAATTAGAGCAACAATTCTCTATCTTGCAAGCACTCCATGAACTTTGAAAGACTCATTCTTTTGATAGCTAGAAACTTGGGAAAATGCACCCCCACTTTCTTGGTCTTCTACCTTTTCTAGAGCCTCTTCTTCATCTCTTTCATCCATATCAAACTGCTGTTTTGAAAAATCAGACACTGATTCATTAGCAAGATACACCTCCATGTGATGAGAATGGCCTCTTTCGAAGCACTTGTGTCTTGGGGCCTGTTGATGCGTGTTTTATGACACAACAAACATTCTAGAATAAAGTGTCAAAGACGCTCTATCCCCTCTTGAAAAACTACCTCGTATGCTAAGACTGCAAGAAAGATCATATGGAAATTCCAATGTTTCAGTTAAGTGTGGATAAGCTCTGTGGTTGATGTGATTTTCCGGGGACACAATAGGGATTTAATTTGGTAAGTTACTCAGAAAAGCAAAAACGCGGATGCAGTATCATTTTGGAATTTTTTGACTTTAGATAAAAAAGGTGAAAAAAGAGTAAGGGTTTAGGAGTCCTATGCTATTCCTACGAAATCAAGAGACGACAAGGATTGAGTGAAACTAAATAAACAATACTTTGTTTCGCCACGCTAAACGACAACTACACAAAGCAAGTGCAATCTTCTAGGATTTGTGCTTAAAATTTCTTTACTATGAACAATACCATCAATAGAACAATATTATTTGAAGTAAACGTTGAAGCATCCACATTAAAAGCTCAGTCTAACATTACGCATTGAATGAAAAACATCCACTTAAAGAAAGTATGAGCTGAGTTTCACTAATCTTTGCTATCAATCTATCATTCCCTTAACATACATTCAAATGAAATTCGATTGAACCTGGACGATCAGGCTGACTTCTTCCATGGTAATGTTCGGCAGCGCATTGACTTTGTACTCCAGCAAGTCTAGACTTTCTGCACATCCTGCGAAGGTGATTGTCCATTCTGATTCATGCGGCAAAAAGGTGTCTCGGACAGTCAGGAAGCTGAATGCTTTGGTCAAATTTTCCTTCATGATTGGCCCGGAAGTGATGGAGAAAATTCTTTGAACTTTATCTTTTAAATTTTCTGGCTGCAAGTGTTTCTTTTAGACAATATCTCTGTCAAGCATATCTGCAGCCATTTGGTAAATCTTACTCTGAATCTCCTTTGCCTGCTCTTCAATTTTGGCGCCATCTTGCTTTACCCTTTCCAGGACTTCTCCTCGTGAGATCAATGCATAGTACCAACTGCTGAAATCATATGCAGCTCCAGCTTCAATAATCTTTCATCAATCAATTTCTGCTTTGGAATGCCCTTTATTTCTCGAAGACATGGGATGATTTTATTTTGGATGTCTTGGAGGCCATCCCATGCTTCTGCTAAGTTTGCAACTCGTGATAGCAGAAAGGAAGTTTGCTCATAAACATATGCCAACTTTTCTATGAATGCCATTGCCTCTTATTTCTTTCCTGCCATCCAGTCTTTAGTTTCTCTGGCTGTAGTCAATTCCTCTTCAAAATTTCTGACCGGTTCCTGTGAAGAGTTTGGAAGTGGAGGTGCTGATTGGTCACCTTGATTGAGTGGCCTAGTTAAATGCTGGATATACTCTTTTAGACGCTCAATCTCTCTTTTATACTCTCTTTTCTTCGCCACTTCTCTCTCCAACCTAGACTTGATGGTGGCAACAAAATTATCCAGGTCCTCAACTTCTTGTCCTTTTGTCGTCGGACCCATATCAATAGTTGTAATGGCATATTCGTTTGGGGCAATCTTGTCTTGGAATTTATCAACTGTAGGCACTGCAATTTGCATTGTGTGGTTACCAGCCTCATCTCTTTGTATGGCAGAAAATTTCTTGGCTGGCTTTCTTGTGGCAGTCTGCTCTAGCCTCGCCGAGAAATCTGTGGTATCATCTTCTTCTGGTACCTCTACTGGCGCCTTTATCTTTAGTCTCTCTTTCAGCCAATCTGGGATGGTTGACTGTTCAATTCCATCTTCTTGTTGATCTAGGACGTCCTGCATATCTTGAACTTCTGGCATATCTTGAATCTCTTGCACGGATGGGTCCTCCTGGATCCCCTCGAGAGCGGAAATCATTCCCTCTTCAAATTTTCCATCCATGATATCCATGTCATTGTCCGACTCCAGAATCTCCGTACCCGTGGGAGAAGGATGATCATCATCTTCCAATTGCATTGGCTCCATATCTCCAACTGGTGAAGGAATTCTGACTTACTCCCAAGACTCTTCTTCTATGATCAATATTTCATCTATATTTCTGGATGTAGCCGAATGAAGGGGTTTGGATTTCTGCTTCTTTTGAGCGGGTCCTTCATCCGTTGCTTTCTTCTTGTTTTGCTTTGCAGAGTCATCAATTTCTTTTCTCTTTTTCAAGTTGGCAACGTCCGTTGGTTCACCTCCATGAGATGCACCGACATTTGAGGAACAGGACTCTACCTCACCCATTAGATTGTATGTAAATGGCACCTTCCTTTCTTGCAAAATTCTCACTTGCTGGTCCATCCACCATTGGGAATATTTGAATACAGGCCTCATGAATGTTGTCAGGTCACCAAGCTCAGGCTCAGACCACCTTACAGGAGGAAGCGGTTGGCTTTCATCAAAGCCCGACTGCATGTATATTCCATCATCATCTAGCTGATTAGGTACTCGGAAGAGTTCTGTCGTCCTTATCATATCCAGTGGCAACCTTGACCACAGTCTTTTTCTCACATCATATTCATCAGCTGCGTTTGCCCAAAAATCTTCTAAGTCTATTTTGTGTTTATACTTCTCTCCGTCCACAGTTCCAATGTGATGGAGTGGATCGAAGTCAACTCTGGGCTTGTAGGATATGAACGGGTATCTTTGTATCTCCAATCGAGCACTCTCTGCCGCTTGTGCCGATGGACATGATTCTTCCATATTGCCGATGAAGAGTGGAAAAGTGACAGCCACTTTCTGCTTTGGCCTTTGGATATTCTGATATGTGTCCAATTGCCTTAGAACTTCCAACAAAACCATTTTGTTGGTAGGATAAATGGGCAGTTTGTATGGGCGACCTGTGAATCCTTGAATCCTGATGTATGTAAATCTAGGAAACTGGATGAACCAGGATCCATATCTGTCGATCAAACTTTTGGCCTCATGGGTAAGCCTCTGATGTGTTTCGCCTTGGAGAATTCGAGTGATATACATAAGAAAGGCGTCATGCGCCCGTCTGAAGTGTGACTTCTCCTTCAACTGCAACTGCGGATAGCAATCGTAGGACTTGAACTCTCCTTCGCCATTGCCGACTGCACCTTTGCAAATCAAGCCAGCATATTTATAGGTCCTTGCCAGCAAATATATGACATAAGAACTCATATGAAAAGTTTTGGTTCTTTCCAGGTTGACCAATTGCTCGTGGAGACTATCACTGATCATTCTTGACCAGTTGAACATCTTCACCCCGGAATTTATTTCATCAATGAAATAATACATCCAGGTTTCAAAAGGCGCACCCTGAGGATTGCCTACCATTCTATTTAGCAGTAAGACAATATCTCCGTATTCTTCTTTAAAATCAGTTTTGGTCAACTTCTTCAGCATCTTTTTGGCAGTAGGTCTGGGCTTCACCAACTAGGACTTATTTATATTTGATGCACAGAGATCTTGCTGATCTTCGTAAAGTTTACGTGCATCATCTTTGGTTTGATAAGATGTCCGGTGGTAAGTTGGAATTCCAAATGTCTCTTGTATGGCTGGCTCAGTCAAATATGCCAGTACTCTTCCATTAGGTGCTTCTATCTGTCTTTTCTGTGCATTATAATGCAATGCACACTCTACCATGAGCCCTGGACATTCTTTTGCTAGCGGAAATCCCGCTACATGAACAATACCGTTGCGCATCATCCTTCTTGCAATTGGCGTAGGTAAAAATTCATCACTTCCGTACATTCTTTTCTTAAAATCATCAAAGTCAACATGGCCAAGGTTGGTGTCCACAATGTTTTCCCATTTGGATTTGATCTTGGACTGTGGCTGCGAACCCTTATTGGCGAACTTCATTCTTATTCTCTCGAAAATAAATCTGCAAAAAGGTACAAAGAGAATATTAAAATTTAAAATTTAAATCACTTGGAAAATATTCCAGCTAATTGGCAAATCAAACTTCGTGAAAGATTATGTTGGAAATGAAAGAATTAACGAAGTTCTTTGTGCCGGAATGAAGTAAAGAAAATGAATCTACCTGGTTCTTTGGAAAAAATGAAATGGTCAAGATCACAGTGCTTGCTGGTATGAATTCGCTTCCTTTACTTTGCTTCAAACTTTCTCAACTTTCCTGCCTTAGCCAAAATTTCTTCGCACAACTTCTCTTTCGAAAATTGAATGATTGAAAGATGAAAAGTTTGACCTATTTAGCAAAATTCAATTGTTTCCATTAAATCAAGTTTGAACTTGGCTTGCACTCAGCTTCCGAATGGAAAATTTTATCTTCAGCATCAGTCTCCGGGAAAGTTTCTAAATCAGGTGCCAGTTCAGTGAAGTCCTTTTTGTCTTTTTCCAATTTTGAGTCTTAGAGAAAAATTCAAATTTTATCTCTTTGGGTATTGAAAATAAAATAATTAAAATAATTATTTTCATGTGTCATTTTCAACCCCTTTATTTTAATTGTTATGGCATTTTTATTATCTTTTATCTAAGGCGAATTTGATTTTCCTAAGTTGTTTTTCTTGCCTTTACCTTAGATAAATCTTTTTCTTCCATTTTATTTTGCCATAATTTTTCATGACTCCTTATGTCTCTGGCGAATTTTCTCATTTTCTAAGCATATCAATGCTAGACTTAGGAAAAAAATTCTTTATTTTCTCTAAGTATGGCGAATTTATCAAGGTGCCAAGCATATCATTTAATATTTCAATGTCCAAGCTTAGGCATAATTTTGATTTTTTTACTTCCTCTTGGTACGGTGGACTTGCTAGTCATTCTTTCCATTTTGCCAAGGCATAGGGCGGACTTGTCTTAGTGTTGAGCCATCTTGACTTAATGACATGGGCGGACTTTCCATAGTCTTATGCCATGTCTTGCCTTCTATGGCGGACTTTACATTCACTTGTGCCAACCTCTTTATGGCGAACTTTACCTTGGCTTGTGCCATCCTTTTTGGAGCGGACTTCACCTTTGCTCATGCCATCTCTTTTATGGTGGGCGGACTTGGCACTTCTCCATGCCATGGCAAGGCGGACTTTTCCTTCACTCATGCCATTACCTTCTTATGTTGGGCGGACTTTGCCTTATCTCATGCCATTTGCATAGGGCGAACTTTGTTCATGTCCAAGCCATTTCATGTTGCTTTGCTGGGCGGACTTTCCATAAGTCCATGCCATTAATTTGCTCTCCATTCTCCTTGCTGGTCAGACTTTCAGCCTCCCTTCCATGCCTTCATGAACTCATATCTCCATACTTAGGCGATTTTTACCATGATTTTCAGACTTTTCATGGATTTTTCCAGATTTTTAAATGATTTTCTGTGATTTTCCCTTGGTTTTTTGGAACTTCTGAGTGGTTTTTTGAAATATGGGCACTTTCTAAATATAGGAATCCTGCCAAAAATAGAAGCTTTTCCCAAAATAGTAACTTTCCAAAAATAGCCCCTAAAAAATAGGAAGTCTAGAATAGGCCAAAAATGCCAAAAATGAAGTCCCTAAAAAATAGGGGGTCCGGAGGGGCAATCCCCAAAAAGTAGATGTCAGAATTGACTGAAATGACAGTCGATCTTCGTCCCTCGGGCCTCCTAAGCACTGTGGTGATGTTTGCACAATGATTCAGGCTCAAATTCTTCGCTTGACTCGGGTGACCATTCAAAAAACTCAAACTCTAAACCCCCAAACAAAGATCAAATGAAACTGAAGCGCAACGGAAAAGCCCTAAAAAACAAACTACTAGGGTCCCCATTTGCAATGGGGCGATGTGTGAAATAGGTCACAACAGGGCCCACGGTTCCTTACAAGTGAAGCATAATTTCTTCTTTTCGAGCTCATTATGGAGGTCATCATCCATCCGAGAAGGAAAATTCTTGGTCTGATTTGAATCCTTTTGAAAATGCTTCTTATCCCTCTTGTGTGCAAAAGGCTTAGACTGAAATTTTGGCCTTGGGGCAGCCAACTCCATACTTCTAGATTTCCTGATTGCTTCAGCAAGTGTTGGTGGATCGAAAGCCTTCACCCACCCTTTTAATGGTTCCATTAGTCCCTTTGAAAATAGGACTACAAGCCTCCTTTCGGTGATGTTGGGCACCATCACGGAAAGCCTTTAAAAATCTGAAATGTATGTGTCAAGTGCGCCATGTTGCTTCAACTGTGCAAGCTCATGGAATTTCACCTTAGGATATTTGGTGTCAAATATCTCAATGAGTTTGTTGGTAAATCTTCATAGGTAACAATGAGGTTATGGCCTAGAGTGATCAAACTGTGCTACCACCACTCATGGGAAGCCCCATCCAAATGTAAAGTAGCAAATTGATGGCATCTTGTTCTAGAATTGGTCTCAATAAGAGGTAGTTATTGAGCTTTTGGACCCATGATCTTGTTGAACACTTATCACTCCCATCGAAATGGGCCAAGGTAACCTTCCCAAGAACTTGCTGGAAATCCCTTGGAGGCATACTTGCATGATTCTCATACCTTCTGCCTCCTCTCTTCTTTTGATTCATATATTGGTCCAAAGATAGAATCTCCTGGATCTCTGCAGGAAGGGAAGCATATTCCATGTAGCTACTCCTTCATCAGACATCGGTACTTTAGGTTTAGCAGGTGGTTCCCCCCTTTGAGTAAAGGTAGGTAGAAGAGGTCTAGGGGCTGATCCTCTCGACACTTCAACATGTTGACCAATAAGTCTCCCATTTGGATTCACATTAGAGGCACTTGTTTCAGTATTCTAGTTCTACAAAAGGGGAGTCATGTTCTGATCTATATTGGCTAGCAACTAGGACATCATGTCTATCATAGTGTCAAACTTCCTCTCAGCTCTAGTATCAACACTTTCCTATCAAGCTGGTCCCTTGTCCTTTTCTGCCATGTTCTCAATGGCTATATCCTAGTTTTTGAGAACCTCTAAAAATGTATCCTTGACGGGAATTGACGGGGTGTGAAACTGTTGTCTCTTCTTCTCTCTGTTGTAGTATCTGGTTTCCCTATCACTCATAGAGAACTTTTGTCAATTGAAGCACTGAAATTACAGGTTGGCAGGATGACCAACTCTGATACCACTATAAAATACCCCCTTAGTTTTTTTCCAAATTTTCATACAACTTTCACCCATTAGCATTAGCCAAATGTAATGATAAGCAAACTGAAAGCAACCCTTCACTTTTTGATCTCCTAGATCCTGGAGTGGTCAAGGTGAAAGAGCATATGGTGTAAGGGGATGGAAATACAATATCAAATGATGCTAGAAGTACAAATGAGTTTTTGGCGGCAAGCCAGCCAATAGAGAAAAAAGTAAATACTTGGCGGCAAAGCCAACCACTTCCACTTTTCAGCGGGCCACAGGAAATTAAAGAAAACTAAAGAACTTGTCGGCATAGCAAGCCACTTCCACTTTTCATCGAGCAACAAGAAATGAAAGAGAAATCAACCACTTCTTCAACGGGAGTGTAATACAAAATAACTGAAAGTAGAAAGCTGAATGGTACTACCAAATCAGCATTACAATGTTTGCCAAATACATGATTAGATAGTTAGGACCATAGATTACATAATCGCCGATTAATCTCCGAGTGGACGATTAATCGCCAGATTTTAAGCCAAACGATTATTTTCTGCCTTTACTCGCCAAATGCGACAGTAGTTTTAATGGCTGACTTTTTCCCTCATTTTCGCGCGGATATTTCAGGGTTTTCATGCGTTTTTTCTGTGTTCGTTTTTATTCTCGCGTTTTCTACATTTTTTTTCTTCATTTTTTGCCGCCATTTCGTCTGTTTTAGAGCTGTTTATTGCCTGCTTTCGTCGCCACTCTTGGTTTCTCCTCCAAACTCTTCGTCGCTGGTATTAACCTGGTTTCCGCTACAGCCTGAAAGTAGGGTTTCGAAGGTTTCGACGAGTGCTTTAGAGTATGTTTATTAAAATGAAAATTACGGCCAAGATCCTAATAATGAGTACATTTAGGTTTTAACATTATAGATTTAAGATTAGCTTAATTATTATATAATGTATATTTTATATAATAAAAAATAAATTATAAATAATATAATTATATCACTTATTAATAATATATATTATAGTTTTTAACAAAACTATTAAATACATATATAAAATTATTTAACTAATAGTTAATAATTATTATATTTTTAATATAATACAAATGAGCACATTTAGGTTTTAAAATTATGACATCATAGTTAAGTATATATTAGCATAATTAATATATAATATATATTTTAAATTTTTATATAATAAAAAATAAATTATGAATAAAATAATTATACTACTTATTATTATTATATATTATATTCTTTAACAAAACTATTAAATACATATATAAAATTATTATAATTAATAGTTAATAATTATTATATTTTTTTTTAAAGAAATTTTGCTACTTTTAAATTGCCGAGTATTTGCCGAGTATTTTCCGAGTCATTGCCGAGTATTTTCCGAGTCAAAAATTTTGGGCTTGCCGAGTACTCTCCGATTCCGAGTATGTAAACTATGGTTAGAACCATTCAAAATGATAGCCTAAAACAATATAGATTAGTCCTTGTAACATATAAACAATAGGCAACACAAAACGACCAAGTACCTTGAATATATCAGGTCTGCTATGAAGTGGCAGCAGTCTGATTTTCTAGACAGCGAAATTGATACACCATCCAACACCTCATCAAAAGCTCATATCTCCCAAACTACTCAACGGAATGACCTCAAATTAGTGGCAAATGACAAAGAAGGCCTAGGCATCCAAACTCCAACTGTACTCACCTCGAAATCTGCACCAACACCCAAGCACGGATCCCAAGGCACCTCCAAAAGTGGTATGACCTCCCTAGGAAGGTTGACCTTGTCTCAAAAGTCACAAGCACCTTCAAAAATCAACAAAATTAGCAGGACAGGTCGCCCAAGTATGGAAGAGGTATAGAAACAGTACCCACAAAAGTATCTCGCCTCCTTAGATTAGTGCAAGAAAAAACATGCATCAGCCATACACAAAACAACTTGAAAACTGATAAAATCACTCCAAAATGATCACCAAATAGAAAATTAACTCACACCCACACCGAAATGTTAGAAAACATCAAAACCCACAAGAATTGAAAGCTTGTAAGAAGCCATCACCAATGAATGCTCTACTGCAACCTAAACGAAGAAGCATCCACTATTCAGCTAGGAGTTGTCTTGCAAATTCGAAATTAAAGAAATCTTGGAGGGGTATTGTCCTCAAAGCCTAAGAGTCAAATGAATTCAGCAGCACTTCGTTATAATAAAATTGCATAATCAAAATGAGAGGGAGAGGCTTATTTATAAGCCCAAGACCCAGAAGTTTAAACCCAATTTCCCTCCAAAAAGGGATGCCATATTCTTGGGACAAGCATAATATTCATTTAAAAGCTTTTGACTTGTCAAACTAGGCATCCACTTTATCAAGCATCAAATTATCATTTAAATTTGCAAATATCTCCAACTTTGGTGTCCAAGTCATGAGTCCACATTTTTAAACCAACTTAAGTCATGTTGCCTAGGCATGGGGTCCAAAAAAAACATTAAAATATAACATAACTTAAGTTATTAACCTTTCCTTTTTGAACTCCAAGAATGTTGGAAAAGCCACTACCAAAACTGCATTGCCACACTAATAGAAATAGTAACGAAGTGCTAAATTGCTACCAAACCACACTGCTAGAAATAGCACTTACCAAAAATAGCATACTGCTAAAAGTAGTAAGTGACTCCAAACACCATTTGAGCACATTCTAGGTAGCCATCGTAACTTACTAAAAATAGTAAGTCCAGAAATATATATTGATGAAAATGCATGTGACAGCCCACCAAAGCTTTTTGAAAATCCAGAAAGACCTAGAAAACATACTGGCAAACTCCTACAACCAACTCTTGAAAAACCAAAAAGATACCTCCAAGAAAATAGGAAACCCTAATACTACCTCCGACTAGCCTACAGGCCTCCGAAATAGGCTAACGGTCTTAGAAAGGACTAGTGTTGAGAAGGGGACATTACACCATCTCAAGCTTTATAAAAATCCATTGCATAAAGAGGAGTTTCTACAGGACTTGCAACAATAGTTTACACCACACTTAGGTTTACTAGAATCAACATTGATTGCCAATCATGGAGACGGTGCTGAATTATTCATTGCCACATTTGTAGATGAGCCAACCAACTCACCTACTAATATTCAATAGGTATGGTTATCACTCATCAATAATAATAAAAACACATGCACACACACACACACACTACATCTCCAATAAAACGTACCACCAGCAAAAGCCATTACCAGATACATGCAGCAAAGTTACAAGCACGGGACCTATAGCAAGAGTCCCGAGGAATTTACACAAGAGACCTATTCTACTAATACTTGCAACAACTATCTCCAACTTACTTTCACTCCACATGCAAAAACTGTCACTTTCTGTTGCCATCACATTCATCACATCTACATAGCATATCACTTCTCTACAAGTTATTTCCACGAATTTCATAGGCTTCCTTTCGTGCTTGTAGACACATATCATTGCCAACTTGGTTTCTCAATACGACAAGCTACATGCAGTCATCCATTTACTTCCATCATCACAACTTTCTAAACTAGATGCTATTGGTGGCCATCCAAATCACATCACATGCGCCACCTCTTCCATCATCACAACCATTTCAGGTATTCTTCACATTACCAACTATGATTACCATTAACTCTATTTTATTTGAAATTCACGTTTATGCCACATTTATTTTATACTATATACATATCCATGATGCTTTAAACATGATTTCCTTCATACCCCTCACATACCTTGTAATTCGAGGACAAATTCAAACTTTTAGTTGGGGGGAGGATTCCACATTAATTACAAATGTGGAAAATATTTGGTATGCCTTGTACCTTCATAAGCTAAATGATCACTAGTTATGTTGCAAATTGCATATATTGACACAAGAAATTTGTAGTAAAGACACAAAAACAAAAATTGCAAAGTCACAAAGATCATAGCCATTCAAAAAGGCAAAGAACAAGGCATAGATGAGCAAGTTGAAGAGGAATTCATCTAAAGAAGCTTACAAAATTGCAAGATGGGGGGAGACATTATCAAAAGGGAACCATCAACCCATACTTTACTATTAGAAGATCAACAATGCTTGCCTATTTTTCAACAAGCTGGATGGTTGGATTACTTTCTTAAACTTACATAATACAAAGAAGTGATGACATAGCAATTTTCCAGCACATTACAAAATTATGAAGCTACAGTAAGAGGTCTGAGAGTGGATGCCTCAGAAGCGGCAATTGCAGAAGTCTTCGAGATTCCCACAGTTGGGTGGGAGTTTCTAGTAGGAGAAGACGCCATTATAGCTTAGAATAAATTCATTCAACTAGGAGAGGAATTAGATTCCTCTCCCCAAGGTACTAAACGACTCTCCTTGCCTTGGTTATGGGCATTTGTAGCTATATACATAATTAAATATTTGATCTGTGATGGTGGACAATCTCTCTTGTATACAATACACTTTAAACTATTAAGTCATCTTTGCCATCAGAGGCTTGTGAATGTTCCAAACTTACTGTATAATTTGCTAAAATGAATGTTAGCTTAGTATAAAAGGAAGAGAAACTAGTCTGCCTTGTCTCATTACTGTTTAGTCACTTTGTTGATAAAGAGAAGCCTTAGTGCCCAATTCCTTGATATTTCTTGGGAATATTGTCTAGCATGCAATAACATAAATGACAGACCTTTGAGGCTTGGGCTAAATGAAGCAATTAGGGATCAAGAGGTGAATGAGACATCAACAGAAGGGGAAGAGGAACATATAACCTCTTCCTTGCAAGTTGCATCACCTACCTATAGCAACAATACACAACCGAAGCCAGAGACGTAGGAAACCCAACCTGTAGCCTCTGAGGCACAACTCGTAGCACCTTTAGAGTTTGAAACCCTTGTCATAGAAAACCCTTCCATGCCTAAGAATCATAAAAGAAAATGTACACCTTCCTCTCTTGCATCTAAAAAGAAGCAAAAAGGGCATATGCAACCTAAAAGGTAGTCAAACCGCCTAAAAGAAAAGGGCATTGCAGAAGGGAAGCCCTATTCTCGACAAAAAAAGGTTGTTATGATAGAGTCAAAAAAAGACTTGGAAAAAGAGAATTTACCTGATGATAAAGAACAATCAAGGAGCTTGCAACTTATGTATTTGAGCACCAATTCAAATTTTGAATCTGAAGAGGATCTGTTTATGGCAAGGAAGAAACCCAAATGTCCTAGCAATCCAACAACCCAAGAGGAATTTGCTTCCCCAGTTGAGGCTGATGAAGAACTATTTTTGGAGGATGAGAATGAATTACTTTTAAAAGGTAAAGATGAAGTTAATAAGTTGCAAGCAGCTCTTCAAAAAATCAAGGAATTAGAAGAACAGCTAAAGGGGTACCGACAGAAAGAGATAGGGTTAGACAACAAGGTTAAAGAATTGGAAAATCAGTTGCATGCTTATCAACAACAAGTGTAATGACCCGCTTTATTCCCTAAATCGTGGCATTCCATAATGATATACACATAGGCAACGTTGAGTTTGTGTGGCCGAATAGTTATTATTTTGCAGGCTGACTCCTTTATGATTAGCACTAAGGCCAACCTTTATGGAAATAAATTTAAATTAATATTCTGGCTGACCTCCCTTCATTGGCATTCAAGATGTAAACAATTTTAATTTTTAATTATCCTCATAGGCTGGCCAACTTGTCAACATTGGTGCCTAAGACAAATTCATCTAAAGCTAATGCTGGCTAACAGTTTTGAGAGATGTTTTTACGACATATAAATGTATGTGTAATCGCCCAAGAAAGATGAAGAAAAATAATTAAGACGGGTTAATATTATTGCAGCTGGTATTAGTTAATGAGGGCAGCGAATGAGTATAAGGCTGTCATTAATAAAATGCATCAATTCTAAAAAAGCAGTGATAGAGTTAATTAAAAGATGAAGCTAATATGAATAAAAAGAGGGCAGCGATCAAGTTTAAAGAGAGCAATTATTTAAGAGAAGTCATGACTCTTTGAAGAGTTATTATTTTTCAGAAAAGGTGTATCTTTTCATAAAGATATAAATATATGAATGAATGGAAATCAATTGCCATCAATGAAGGAATGAATGAAAGTAAAATGGAAATCAATTAGAAATCTAGATAAAGCAGCATAAGTTTATATATATATGTATATATTATATGCGATCATGTAATAGTGATGCTTGCAACAATTATTAATCCTTATTAGTAATTATTCATTTGATTTAATCTATTAGTTTCCTATAAGCAATCAGGCATGGATTTGTGAGGGAACACGATTGGGGAGGCAGCAGACTGGTTCCACAATGTAAGTAGACCAACCTCATGTTGGATGGTAACAAAAGTTCCTGCCACTTGGGGCCAAGGGGTGATTGCCAAGCTCTTGGGCTTAATTGTGATGAACAGTCCCCAGGTTCCACAACGTAAGTAGACCAACCTCATGTTGGATGGTAATGAAAGTTCTTGCCACTTGGGGCCAAGGGGTGATTGCTACGCTCTTGGGCTTAGTTGTGATGAACAGTCTCCAACATTTAAGTAGACCGACCTCATGTTGGATGGTAACGAAAGTTCCTACCACTTGGGGCCAAGGGGTGATTGCCACACTCTTGGGCTTAATTATGATGAGTAGACTCCAAGTGCTCTACCGTGCTTTCCTTCCCAATCATTTCTATGATTAGTTATGGGGAATGAAACTATAGACTAGACCAATATGGCAATGATATTTATATTAATTGTTCATTTATTCTTAAGCTCAATAACTTTTATGTGATTTAATTTAGAATACTATTTTATATTGTTGGAATTGTTACTTATTGAGAAAATTCAGGCATACCCCAACCAAGGGACATTACAATTGGTATCAGAGCCTTAATCTTGCTAAACTGTGGAACAAACCTACTTTAATCGCCATTCAACCCTCTTCTTAAGTAAATCAAAAAAATAAAATCAAGTGGGCCACCATTACATTTCTATATATTTGTGTCTTTCACATGTATGCTTAGTTTCTTATGTGTATTTATATGAATGCTTTGTGTCTTATGTGTATTTATGTGTATGCTTCATGTCTTGCGTGTATTTATGTGAATGCTTCGTTTATTACGTGTATTTATGTGTATGCTTCATGTCTTACGTATATAACACATGCCTAATGTGTCTTCAACAACGCTAACAAATTAACTTATTTAAAATTAAATTATTATTAGTCTCCGGATGCAAAAATGAAGAGTTGTAACTATTGAAATGAAAAGGTGTGACTCCCTCAAACTTGAGATATAAAAGGGAGAGCATTTCATTTGAGAAAGACATCCTTAACATCATTGAAGAATTCAATTGAGAATAGAACCTTAAGTGATTTTACAAGTAAATTAAATTAGGTTCTCAAGAATAGTGATGATGTGAGAAAGGTTGTGACTCTTCAAATGAAAGGTTGTGACCCTTCAAAGGTGAAAGATTGTGACCCCCTCAACAATTAGATATAAAAGGGCAATCATTTCCTTAAGAAGAAATCATCAATAGGAAAAAAATCTATCAATCAATTCAGAAGTAAAGTATTATTCTCAAAAAGGCAGCCATGAAGGGTGGTGATTCATTTACTATGAAGAGTGGTGACTCCTTTATAATGAAGGGTGGTGACTCATTTATTGTGAAGGGTGGTGACTCCTTCAAGAAATAGATATAAAGGATAAATTAATTCATTGACATTCAATAAGCAATCAACACTCATCTATTCATCAAGAAATTGAGCAATCAAAATATCAAAAAGATTCCTAAGGAACAATCAATCATAACAACTCAACATGGTTAATGATAAAATCTAATGATATAACTTGATTTTCAAAAAGAAATCCACATGTTGCCATCACTAGTTGTCATAGAAATTTAGGCATAACTAAGATGCAAAGATGGATTAAGATTATCTTACATTCAAACTTCGAGATATAAGTACACCAAGATATGATCTTGACCTAGGATGGTCAATCTCTTAATAGCCAAACAATAACATTAATGTCCACAAAAATATTCCAAAACAATCTACAATGATTTATCTAGAAATTTTGTCTCACCCATAACACCCCATTTGAAACATCATAGAGTGAATTATTATCAACATGCATTAGAAATAATAAATTCAACCAAACTTTGATATGCCAAAACAACATTTTTGAGAGAATGTAATGAAGACCAACTCAATTCTTTAGGAACCTACAAATTTGGACTCTCAAGAGATCTTGAGAGAAATGTTGGAAATTTATTGTAGGGTATATTCATCAAGCTTCATGAAGGAGGAACACAATTAAGAGTAGTTTGTTCATTTTGAACAAGATTATAAATAACAAATCCAGTCCATACCACATATGATTGAAACAATGGCAATGCATGGATCTACCTTGTAATCTACAAAATTGATCTTGTAGACTTTGTTTGTGGACCAAGTTCACTTCTATATTTGATATCTAGAGTAGATCATTTCATCCCAAGGTCTTATTCTCCTAAGTCATCCTTCTTGATTAGAGTAGTTCTTCATTCATGATTAAAAATCAAGGTCATCAATATTAGACATACATGTGCCTTAGATAAATTTGATATAGATCAAGTTTGTTACATAAGTCTATTTTAAGTTACATTGTGGGCCCATAACCCACAAATCCCAAGATCATTTTTCCCTCTTAAACTATTGGGAAAGAATAGATGTTTTCAATTAGGTGGAATAAAACAGTACTTTTCCAAGCTATGAAAATCATCCTAGTGTTAAAAATAGGAATATGTCAAATCTTTACAAGAGTGACAACCTCCCATTGATATGGAAATTGGATGTTAGTGACAATGTATGAATTTAAGTTCTATGAAGTGTTTCATGGGTAATAATTGTTTGCTATGAATTCTAAGACCTTCGTACATCTTCCATCGGACTTGATCAATCCAATAAATTTTGTACTTGAGAATGTATACTTAGAAGATAATAACAAGTCATTAATCACCTATGAGTCTATGACAAGGTGATATATGTTGAATGATGTTTTGATTAGGCTATTTTATATTACATCCTCATTAGAAACAAAATCACCTCAAAATTTTGTTTGAATGTTTACGTGAAATGTAAAATACCTTATGGAAGGGAAATTCTTGCTTGTTTCCATTTGATTGTTTAGAGGAAAAGGATACAACATGTAGACATCTAGATCCTTTTACTCAAAGGAAAAGTGGTTTTGCACAAAGGAGTGGGATCTTGATATTCACAACACTCCCATAATACATCATGACGCAAAATTTTTTTCATTCTGGATTTCAACAAGGGTAATCAAGAGTTTGTATTTATTGCCTAGGATCTTTGTGGTAATGAAATGAGAGAAAACTTGTCTTAAATAACAAGTCTTGGTAAATTCCAACTCTTTGCTTTGTTGTTGAGAGTTATTGGAAAATAATACATAAGTTAGACGAATATTAGACAATAAAATGTCCTCATACTTTAAGAGGATGGTATTAACCTTATTGGTAGTAAGTTGAGGCAAGTATACTAATAACTACTCATCAAGGACATGTTGATGTGTGTTTTATCATCCACCAAACATTCAGAATAAAAATGTCCAAAGACACTCTATCCTCTCTTGAAAAACCACCGCATGCAGAAAGGGATTCCAAGGTTTCTTTAGTCGGGTCTCGACGTGTGGATAAGCTCAATGGTCGTTGTGATAATGCTGGTAATAAACAAGGGGACTTACGTAGAAAGTCTGCACAAGCTAGGGACTTAGGAAATTTATCTTTGTAGGTTCTCAATTAGGACTTTCAATTGTGGATCTCAAAAAAAATGGCAAAAAGAATAGGGTTTAAGAAATCTAGTCTAAACCTAAGAAATCAAGAGACAGTAAGGACTTGGTGAAGCGAAATAAACCACACTTTGTTTCGCCTCCTGCAGGACAACATACGCAAAGTGGGTGCAATCTTCAAGGGGTTTGTGAGAATAATTTTCAAACCTCGGATAAGGTTGAAGTTAGGCTTCCACACTTAGGAGCTCAGGCTAACTTTACGCATCGGATGAAAATCATTCATCCGAAGAAAGTATGAGCTACACTTCACCAATGAGTCGATACGATCAATCTTTCATTCAATTAACAACTTTTCAAAGCAAATTCTATTTAATCTAACTTTAATTCTAATCTATGGCGGAAGATAATATGTAACCTCGCTTACTATTCAACAATAAGAAGTGATTCAAGGCAAATCATGCTCAAGAGCTTTTATCATTCAAAATAGTCTCAATGCGACAATATACATAACAAGTCTCCACACAAAATGAAAATGAGAGAGCACTAGTTTATATAGAGCTCCAAAAATGAAATAGACGGCCGAGATTTAAACAAGATTAACGGCCCAGATTGTTACAACCAAACCCTAATTAGGGTTTCCCAAAATAACAAGAGTTAACCATCAGAAAACTATCAGAAAAGTGGCAGTTCCAGCTATAATCAAGGAGAGGCGTCCTTATCCATTCGAGTGGCATTGTGTTTGGCGAATCTGGACACTACGGCAATGACTTCGTCCATCGTGACAGGAGGTAACATGCTGATCCGGAATTCTAGTCCGTCCAACTTCTCGGCGCATCTGGCAAAGGTACCTTCCCAATCTGTCTCCTGCTTCTCAAAATCTTTCCGAATGGATGAGAGTCTTGCCACTCTCGCAAAGTCCTGCTTCGAAAATGGTCCAGCGGTCGGGAAGAAAGTTTCTTGAACTTTTTGCTTCAGTCTCTCTAACTGCATGTCGTTCTCCCGGATGACTTCACGGTCGAACACATCTGTAGTTATCATGCACATCTTCTCCTGGATTTTCCTGACCTGTTCTTCAATTCCAAGCCCATCGATTCTCGCCTTCTCCAATACTTCTTCTCTTATTGTCACTGCCCAAAACCAGTGATGAAAATCATATGCTGCCCCTGCAGCAATCACCTTTTTATCAACTAACTCCTCCCTCGGAGTGCTTTTCAAAATTCTAAGGCTCGGAATAAGCCTTTCTTGCATATCCGGGATACCATCCCATGTCTCTGCCATATCCATCAACCTAGAAAGAAACGAAGAGGTTCGTCCATAAGCAAGCGCCAACCTCTCCATGAACAAGGCAGCCTCCATGCCTTCACCTGCCATCCAGTCTTGCGCTTCCCTGGCTGTCACCATTCCATGCTCAACTTCCTGAGTCATCTCCTGTGATGAATTGAGGAGAGGAGGAACAGTTGCATTGCCTTGATCTAGCGGCTGGGTCAAATGTTGTATATATTCTTTGAGACGTTTGACCTCCTTTTTATACTCTTTCTTCTTGGTCACTTCCTTTTCCAGTCTCGCTTTAATGGTCGAGACGGAATTATCTAACTCTTCTACTTCCTGACCTTTTGAAGTCGGACCAAGGTCAACAGTGGTGATAGCATACTCCTGCGGAGTGATTTCGTCCTGTGGCTTATCCACTGTAGGTACTGCAATGTGCACGGAACGGTGGCCTGTCTCGTTCCTCTGGATGGTGGAAAACTTCTTGGCGGGCTTCTTGGTAGCAACTTGTTCTAATCTTGCCAAGAAATCGGCAGTATCGTCCTCTTCTTCCTGTTGAGCCTCAGCAGGCACCTGAACTTTCATTCTTTCTAATAGCCAGTCTGGAATGGTTGACTGTTCAATGCCATCCTCTACTTGAACCTCGTCCTCGTTTGGAACATCCATGACTCCTCTGAGGGCGGAAATCATTCCTTCCTCTAAGTCATTATCCCGGACATCCATGTCATTGTCTGAACCTAAAATCTCTGTGCCTGCTGGTGATGCAGGCTCTTCATCATCTAATTGGATAGGTTCATTGTTCACTTCCTGAGCTGCAAGAGGTTCGAGCATCTCAACCAAGGAGTCGTCTATATTAGCCACCAAATGGTCAACATTCCTGGACGCCGCTGACCGAGAAGGTCCTCCTTTATGCTTCTTGGAAACAGGTTCTGCACTTGGCACCATTTCTTTTCTTTTCTCTCCAATCCCAACCAAGTCTTGATGGGATGCCCCGGCATTAGAGGAATATGACTCTGATTCGCTCAACAGATCATATGTGAGCGTGATTCCTTTTTGTCTCAATTCCTGAACATGATCATCAACCCACCATTGAGAATATTTCGTCACTGGCCTCATTAGGGTGGCTAGGTCTGCATGCTCTGGCTCTGACCACTTCACTGGAGGGAGAGGTCTGCTTTCCTCAAAGCGAGGCTGGACATGGTTTCCATCGTCTTGTAGCTGGTCAGGCACTCGACAGAACTCGATTGTTCTCATGAAATCTACGGACATCCTGGACCACATCTTTCGTCTGATCTCGTATTCATCGGCAGCATTTGCCCAATAATCCTCCAGTTCTGCCCTGTGCTTATATCTCCTTCCTTCCACTGTCCGGATATTATGATGTGGGTCATAATTGACCCTGGACTTGTATGCCGTGAAAGGGTACCATTGGATCTCTAATCCGTAGCACTTTCAGCTGCTTGGGCGGATGGGCAGTACTCTAGCATGTTCCCGATGAAGAATGGGAATGTGACGGACGCCTTCTTGGTCGGCCTCTGAATACTCTGATACTCTTCTAATTGTCTCAAAACCTCAAGCAATACCATCCGATTAGTCGGATAGATAGGCAATTTATAGGGATTTCCAGTAAATCCCTGGATCCTGATATATGTGAATTTCGGGAATTGGATGAACCAAGACCCGTATTTGCTGATAAGGCTTTTTGCTTCATGGCTCAGCCTTTGATGTATTCCTCCTTGGAGCTTTCTGGTGATATGCATTAGGAATGCATCATGCACCCTCCTGAAGTGAGTCTTTTCTTTCAATTGGAGCTGAGGATAGCAGTCGTAAGGCCTGAGCTCGTTCTCTCCATTGCCAATTCTGCCTTTGCAGACCAGTCCTGGATATCTGTATGATCTGGCCAATAGGTATATCACATATGAACTCATGTGAAAAGACTTAGTCTCTTCAAGGTTGATCAGTTGCTCGTGAAGGTTGTCACTTATCATCCGTGACCAGTTGAACATCTTAACTCCGGAGGTGACCTCGTCGATGAAGTAGTACATCCAGCTTCAAAGAAGGCGCCTTGCGGATTGCCTGCGATCCTGTTCAGCATCAGCACGATATCTCCAAAATCTTCCTTGAAATCCGTGCGGCGAGGTCTCTTGGGCATCTTCTTGATTGATGGCTTTGGCTTGTCCATCCATACCTTGTTGACTGTGGTGGCGCACAAATCTGCCTTGCTGTCATATAGCATTTTGGTTTCTTCTTTGGTCTTATAGACCGTTCTTGAATGCTCAGGGATGCCAAAGGTTTCTTGGATTACAACTTCATTCAAATGTGCCAAGACTCGTCCGTCAGGGGCGATGATCTGTCTCTTTTGAGCATCATAATGGCGAGCACATTCCACCATTAACTCAGCACAATCCATGGCCGGTGGGAATCCAGCTGCTTGGAAGATCCCGTTTCTGACCATTCTTATGGCTATTGCTGTGGGAAGTCCCTTCTGACCGTATACTCTTTGCTTGAATTCGTCAAAATCCACATGTCCGAGGTCAGTATCTACAACATTCTTCCACTTTGAGATGACCTTGGTCTCCTTTTGGGCACCCTTATTGGCGAACTTCATTTTCAGCTTCCTTGATAATCCTCCTGCCGTGTCCGTCAACCTGCAGTCATAAAATTAACATTAATAAAAAGACTTTTAAAATAGTTTAAACCTCGTGCCTTGGATTAGAAAAAAAATAATAACTTTCAGCTGTTCAAATAATTAAAATATTGCGAAAAAGCAAGCTGAAAGTGACTTTGATGGAGTTGAAAATTCTTGCCAGAACTTCGTCAAGAGGAAAGGGCATAAAAAGATAGCAAATTTAATTAACCAATCCTCAAACCTCAGTGAAGGATCGTCAAATGTAAATCAGATTTAAAAATCTGATTTTTTTGAAAAGTGCGCCCCTCTTCAAGAAGAATTCAGCTTTGAAAATTTTCTTTTTCTTTTCCCGCGAAAAATTCCTCAGCATAACACTGCTTATCCTTCTGGACAATTCGACTTTGCCTATTGATGAATTGATTGCCTGACGATTTCGAGAAAGATCAAATTTCTCTTCAGCTGTGTGGAAAAATGAGTTGCTGAAACTCATTATAATGCTGAAGGATTGAATTCGATTTAGCAACTGCCATCTTTCTTCTTGATCCTCGATTTGTTTTCATTTTCCAAACAGGCAACTTTCCTTTTATTTTCCGACAAGGCTCAGTCTCGAACTTATCCGGACAAATCTCCTTGATCTTCAAAAATTCGATTTTTTCATTTAATGCTTATCTTTTGATTTTTCGAATTTTTAAATAAACGTTAAATCTTTAATTAAATTCGTGGTGAATTTAATTTTCTTCTTGCCGGATTTCATCTCCGCCTGGCATACTTCATTTTCGTCCGATTCGTGTCCGGCAAATTTGATTCCGTCCAAGGTATTTTTAAATTCCAAATAGTTGAGAATTAATTATTAAAATGTTAAAATATTTTAATTAATTCCAACCCGTTCGTCTTGGACCCATGGCTATCTCGATTGTTCTTCCGTTTTTCTTGGCTGAGAGTGTATTTTCCGATTTTGTCCTTGATTTCGTCTAGCCAAACCAAAATTCAAGCCATTCCGTCGAAAATTTCATTGCCAGATCCTCATTTTTCTTTACCAAGGCGAGATTTTAAGCTTATTCTCCTCTGCCAAAGTCAAATATTTCCTTGCTCGGTCGAATTTTTCTAGGCAATATCGTTGTCCGAATGTCTTTGCCGATTGAATTTTCCTGACGTCTGACATATTCTTCATCCTTTTGGTCAAGGACGATCCTTCCTTTCCTTTTACCTCGTGCATTTTTCTTTAGCCAAAGTTGACAATTTCTTCGCATTTTCCATACTTAGGCAAATTTTGCCTTTCTTTTCCCTCATCGTGTTAGGCATATTCCGTTTCATTCCTTGCCACATCCTGATATTCTTTAGCATTTGTCCCTTCAAGCTTGGCATTTGTCCTCTCAAAATGTCTGGATGTCTAGCCAACGTCTTCATTTCTCATCCATTAGCCTCTATACTTAGGCGAATTTTAGAACTTTCTTTGGATTTGGCCTTGACACTTAGCCAAAAAAAATCTTGCCATCTTATCATCTTGGGCGGACTTCCTTGTCATCTTGGACGGACGTCATGGATGTCTTTGCTATTTTACCAACTTCTTCCAAGTGCATGGTGGACATCCTTCCTCTTTGGATATGCATCTTGGACGTCCCTCTTTTCTAGGGCGAATTCCCTTGATGTCTTAGCACTTATTCTCATCGTTTTATCCTTTGGAAATGATATAATGTTTGGCCAAAAATTATCCTTCCACCTTTTTAGGCTTTCACACTTAGCATATTTCGAAATTTCCCTCTTGGTAGGCATCAACACTTAATGAAATTTTAATTTTCCTCTACTTTATAAGCCTAGGCGGACTTTATTTGACCTTCAGCCAAGTCCCACTTTTCAAGGGCGGACTTGCTCAACATTTTGGACGAGCTTCTAAGCATAGGGCGGACTTTGAAGGTCTTTGGGATGTCTCCCTTTGAAGATGGCGGACTTTGAGACCTCTTAGCACATGCAAGGGCGGACTTTATGAGGTGCAAGGATATCCTTCTTGGCATATGGCGGACTTCCTTGGTCATTAGGATGTGCATTTGGCATATGGCGGACTTCACTAACACTTTGGACATCCCCTTTTGAGAATGGCGGACTTTAGAGCTGATTGGCACATGCATGGCGGACTTTAGAAGTCTTTTGGATGAATCCCAAGATGCAAGGCGGACTTCATGAAGTGCAAGGACATCAAGGGCGGACTTCATAGCATGCATGGATGAGCAGGGCGGACTTTAAGACCTTTTAGGATGTCCTTCCTTGCTGCATGGCGGACTTCTTTGGTCATTAGGACATTTCTTCATCCATTCTTCTCATCCTCCATGGCGAATTTCAGCCTTGAGCAGATTTTCTACAAATTTCTCCATTTTTGAATTGATTTTCATGATTTCACCTTCAGATCTGATCGATCTTGACTGGTTTTTTGACTGGTTTTCCAGATTTTCGAACGTTTTTTGGTCTGATTTTCATGTTTTTGAACTTTTTTTGCAAATTTTTCAAATTTTTCAAATTTTTACTTTTTGATTTTCTGAGAGTTCTGGTGAGTTTTTCGGACTTCTGAGTGCGTTTTCAGAACTCGGGACCCTTCTAAAAATAGAAACTTTCCAAAAATAGAAACTTTCTAAAAATAGAAAAAGCAACCCTAAAAAATAGGGAACCCTGTTTGGTCCAAAAATGCCAAAAATGAAAAATCGAAAAAGCAACTTTTCCTAAAAAATAGGAAGTCTCAGAATTGGCCGAATTCACAGTCGATCTTCGTCTCTTGGGCCTTTTGAGCGCTTCCATGACGTCTACGCGATTCAAACATGAATTCCTGACTTGGCTTGGATAACTCTGGCAAACTGACTGGAAACTCTAAGCAAAGTGATCTCTCGTAACCGTTGCAAGGAGACAAAACCCTAAAAACTAGCAGGCAACTGGGGGTCCCCATCATGATGATGGGCGATGTGAAAAAAGGAAACAGGGACATAGAGTCAAACATAACCAAAATAATCAATAGAGTCAAACATAACCAAAGTAATCATCACTTGGTTTGGAATTTCCAATTCCTATCATAGTATCACAACTGAAGCTAATATTATCACAAAAAGGAGCAATATTTAAAAATTACAAATCTTAGTTTGTGATTGCTTGAGGACAAGCAATCTTGGGTTGGGTGGACTACTGACCCACTTTATTCTCTAAATCGTAGCAATCCATAATGATATGCACAAAGGTAACGTTGAGTTTGTGTGGCCGAATAGTTATTATTTTGCAGGTCGATTCCTTTATGATTAGCACTAAGGCCGACCTTTATGGAAATAAATTTAAATTAATATTTTGGCCGACTTCCCTTCATTAGCATTCAAGATGGAAAACAATTTTAATTTTTAATTATCCTCATAGACTAGCCGACCTGTCAACGTTGGTGCCCAAGACAAATTCATCTAAAGGTAATGTTGGCCGATAGTTTTGAGAGATGTTTTACTAAGTCAAGGGACAACAATGCCTTTTACTGAGTCAAGGGACAACAATTCCTTTTAGAAGGTTTCCTACTTGATTTGCAAGTCGACTACCCTCTTATATTGCTGCCAACTTTACATTGACTGGGTTTATGCATATCCAAAGGTTTAAGACTTCATATTTGCTTTCATATGCTACAGGTTTTAGCACCCTTAAGAATAGTGCAGCTAATGACTTATTCTTCCCATTTAAAATCTGCATGCATTCTTTCCCAGTGTATAAACTTCATGCCTTTTACCATGAGCGGGCTTTTGACTTGGTCTTACTTGTTTTAAGCGCAGACTATATTGCATATGAGGCAGTGCTATTACTATGCAGACTATATATATATATATATATGCATATATAATATATTTAACACATCATTAATATATGTTTATATATATTTATTTTCTCAGGATTATCAAATGCATTTATTGCCAATTAATAAATATAGAAACATATATTGAAATAACAATCGTAGATACATATACACAAATATATAATTATATTAATATATATGTGAAATATTCCTCTTACTTTTTTTCCCAAAATTAGACACACAAACCAGCATCAAACCATTGATTAGCGTTAGCTCCAAATGCAAATCAGCATGGAAAGTAACTCTAACCAAGAATGTTCACCAAGATCCCAATGTGGGCGAGGTGATAGCATATGGTCAGAGGATCATTAGGTATAAACTGAACTGAAATTACAATTCATTTGCCGATGCAGGCATCCACAAGCAGTGAGAATACTCCACTTATTCAGTGGGTTAGATTATTACATTATTAAGGTGGCAAGCCAGCCATTAAATCCTCTCTTCCACTTATTTCGTGGGGGGAAAACAGTCCACACAACCACTTATTTTGTGGGGGGAATTTACAAACAAGAAATATGTTTATTCTAAAACTCAACCACTCAATTGTGGGAGTGTAATCAAGTATAAATTGCAGCAATAAAATGAAATAGCCGTTAGTACTACTAACTAGCTTTACAATGAATAGAAATAGCTGCAAATAAGAGAGATAAGCTTCTAGAATGTTCTTTATCCACACTGACGGTAAACCATCCAGGGGTTACAATGATGTGAATTAATTACAAGAAAATGTATCAAATTAAAGGACCGAAACAGTACTACTGTTTTCAGTTTTACAATAAGAAACAGCTGCAATTTTCAAGTGTTTTTACAATCTTTACAAAGCACAATGAAAAGGATGAATTCTCCAATAGATAATCTCTCAATTATTGATGCTTGAAACCAAAATCAGAAAATTGAAGCAATCTGATATAAATATCTGCAATCTGGAAATGTCTATCAACAAACAGAAAACACATAAAAATGATCATAACTCCTTCATGATACCTTCAAATGGCCTGATTTAAATTGCAAAAACTCTCTGGAAGGTAGGCGCCCAATTCACCATACAAAATCTGCATCAAAACTCATTAGATAATTTTTGTTCGAACTCCAAAGCCCTCTGCAAGTGGTACGGCCTTCAAAGGGGGCGATTTCTTTAGATAAAAATCTGCACTTCATTAAAAATTCTGAAACTCTCCAAAAGGGGTCGCCAATAGTCAAGGAATTGATAGGACCAACACCCAGAATCAAAACTAAATCACACAAAAAGCTGTATATAAAAATCTCCTTCAGCCAAATAATAACCAGCAACATGAAAACTAGAAATATCTCACCAAAACTCCACAATAATGCTCAATATGTACTTCTAGATGAAGCGCACTCCTAATAGACCATCTAGGGAACCATAGTTTCAGGCCCGAAGAATGGAGTAAACTTGCTAAGCTTTCCCTTAGCTGGATTCTGGATTTCAGACTAGCAGCATAACTTTACAATATTTTCCAAAGATGAGAATGAATGAGCAAGGCCTCAATAAATAAGCTTCAAATGGCAAATGAAACACTCTGAATTCCAAGAAGTCGAATCACTTCAACTTCCAAAAGGGACGCCACTTCAACCATTCACTTTATTTTGAAATAATAAAATATTATTCATCTTCCCTTTTTGGCATCCATTTCAAAATGCAATAATAAAGCATTTATTAAATCATTAAATGCTCAACTTGACCCCTTAATGTCCCCTCTTTAAAACAACTTGAAGTCATCAATCCTAAGCATGGGGTACAACTTAAAAACATGAAATTGACTAAGTATAAAACTCAGTCCAAGGAGATAACCAAAACCAACGCCAATACTGAAACTGATGGATTGCCAAAAATAGCATGATGACCTGAGCAAAACTGCTGATGATGCCACTGCCAAAATTAGACTTACTAAAAATAGCCAATGCCAAAAATAGTAAGTTCACCTCAAAACCCACAAAAAGCTGAAATGAGTTGGACACAAGACTTATTGAAAGTGGAAACCCTAAATTCGCACATTTGAGTAGCCTACGGATTTCCGGAAATAGGCTAAATCCAAATGAAGTGTAGGGCGAAATTGGGGACATTACAATATGTATATACATTATAATATACATATATATTAATATATAGTATGTATATATATAACATTGTTTTAATATCTTTATATAAACACATATGTATATATGTATATATCACTTCTCTCCAATCGATATACCCATGCATATGGTAGTCCGTCCATGAGCATGTGTAGATATGTCTATCTATGTATACTCATGCATGTATTTACTCATATGTATGAGTTTATTGTAGACTTGTACATATATACATATATATACATTTTATGTATATATCTCATCAATATAAATATGAACACACAAGAAAGGACTTTTACTCAATATAAAGAATTAATCACATTCCTCAATCACAACATTCATAGAACAAGATCATAACCCAATATAAACATTCACAACCAAAACTGAAGATCACTTACCTTTTACCCAAATTGACTTTACTTGACTTGGACCAACTAGGGTGTGAGTGTGTGTATGCTTAGTTAGGCTCGTTAAGGGTAACCTGACCAAGTTTTTCTCCCGAGTGATTCTTCCCCTCTTCGGGAGGTTCAAACTTGTTCCTACATTTAGCTTAGTACATTATAACAGTAGTTAGCCGATCACAATACAATCATATGCATCATATATTTCATAGTCATAATCATTATAAAACATCAAATTGAATAAAAAATTCATTCATCATATTTCCATCAAGATTCATATACAAAACACATTCATATATATATTAAAGCATTTTAACCAAACAAGGTAATAGTAAATAGGTAATAACACCTGGGGTGTAACAACTTGCATGCACAAATCAATGATATAGCTCTATGCAACCAAGCATTCTTAATGATTCATCTTTAGAGCTACAATAATCCACATTAAATGAAGGGAAGACCATTACAAATGCTTATGATGCTTCAAAGTTTTCATTTAACTCTCATTACATTCATACAAACAAGTGTGGCAAGAGAAAACCCACAAGGTTCAAAGATCTCCTTGAATTGTTATAGTTTTCCATGGAGAGATTTAGTATATACACATCTTCTTTTGAAACCCTTATTGTGATTTTACAAAATGTGATCTTGTCACTTGCATGCTAGACTTGCAAATATTGAAACCCTAGAAATTGAGACACTTGTAGTCAAGAATGGAATGAAATGATCAACCCTTGTTACATCTTTCTTCCTTGTATTTATAGCATTCAATTACAACATATTCAGATTTTCTCGTTGGGATTCATGGGGGTTGCATACTAGTCAAAGAATTGAATGCACTAGCACACTACTCTACTATATAATCTTTCTTGGAGTTTTGGTTGACCACCCTATGGTAAAAAAAACATTCATTCTATGCTTAGAGAAGTATCCTCATACTTGCTCTTGGACATGTGCGAGTAGTGTTTGCATTCATGGCATTCATAATGACCATAGCTGTTTTCATCATCTCCACATGGCTTTACAATTGCATCCATGCCATTGAGGTGAGCAATGTCATTTAGTAGGATCTAAGTAGTTGTACATCTCCATAATAGTCAATAATGGGCATTAATGGATCTTGGAAAATGTAGGAGAGTAGGTGACATTGGGTGTTTGAATGATAGGGGTCCAAAGTTTTTAATGCCTAAATGATGAATGAACAAAAGAGGGGACTAGGGGTTTGGGTGTGGGGATGTGAGATTTAGGGGAAGGTAAAGGTCCACAAGCCTAGAAAGGAGGAACAATAAAGCAATGGGGATTTGGGGATTTGGATCCAATCAAAATATTTACAAGAGCTATGTTGGCATTAAAAATCCCAAAAGTCCTTGAGAAACAAGGGAGTGGGAGCTATGAGCTAGGAGATCGGGATATCAAGTGCCATTCCACCAGTTAGAAGAAAGTTTGAAAGCCCTGTTCATTCTCTAACCTGCTTTCAATGATCTTTGAGAAGTTGCAAATTTATGTGTTTAAGATCACTGAGAAGATGGGCCAACGAACAAGAGATGGATATATCTCTCTTGCACTTTAGGCTCTAAAAAACCTAAATGGGTACACGTCAAACAACACTAATTTTGAATTAACAATGGGATTATCATAGTGAACAACAAATAATTTGTTCATGCATATAAGTAAGGATTTGAAAATGATTTTGCAATATCAACTTTCCTATTACCCTTAATGCCTAGACCTGAACATAACACCTAAAAAACTAACATGCAACACTAAGTTGTGATTCTTCATTTTAAATATTTGAGTGTGTAGGGATGTTGAAAAGATTGGTTCCTACTTATTGAGATTATAGAGTTTGAAAACTGCAGACATATATTATCTTATCAAATAAGCTCCATGGTTTATCAATAGAATATTATTGCTTTACAATAATTTAAAACCCTAACTAGAACAACTTTGAGACTTAACTATGGAAATGTGAGTGCCTTACAGTGACATAAACCCCAATGATTCACTACTCATAGTCTACTTAGTAATCATTTAATATTACAACAATCCCACTTATTGTTTAGAAAGATTTATTACCCTCCTTGAAGGCATGCAAACTAAACAAACAAATCTTATAGCAAATGTGCAAGTGAAGATTTCCAATTTTCCTTGAAAATTTACTTC
This sequence comes from Sequoia sempervirens, assembly GCA_007258455.2. NCBI lineage: Eukaryota > Viridiplantae > Streptophyta > Pinopsida > Cupressales > Cupressaceae > Sequoia > Sequoia sempervirens. Next base: position 46,632 of record VDFB02137788.1, read on the forward strand.
TCTTCAAGAGTTAAACAATGTAGTAAAGGAGACAAACTAAATGCAAATTTCTATTCATCTCAATTTCAAAAATTATAATCATTATTACAATACATGCCAATAAAATTCGGATGGATCTCCATTATCCCTTATGAAAAAGATTACAATTTTTTTATAGAAGTTTCTCTTCATAGGCCTTTTCTCTCCAAACCCTTACGAATGAAAAATCCTTTACATTATATAGAATCCATTTCGAAAAATCAAGCCAATTGTTATAAATATTTGGAAAAATGAAAACATCACATTGTTGGGAATTTTCTATTTTCATCCAACTTTTGATTTTGAATTTGTTGCCTTCCGCTTTGCTTTTATAGGTATTTAAAATATATCACCAAAAGTATTTGAAATAGCACAACTTTCAAGAGCCATAACTTTTGATCTGCGTACCCATTTGACCTCCCTTTCTTTTAAATTGAAAAGCTCAGAGCATTTTTTGCAATTTAAACTTAGGCCCAAATTCCATTGTTTGAATCTTCAAAATAGGAATTTAAGATTTTTTCTATGAATTAGAAATTTTGAAGGTTTAATAAGTTGCTATTTGAGTGTGATTTTTTGGTTGAAACTAACTCTCAAGGTTGACTATGCATTCTCGAAGCTTTGGATAAGTTTTTAAATCTCTACATGCTTAAATGCAAACTTACTAAAAATAACAATCCTTCTATTTTTAGCTATTTTGATACTTTTAGCTGTTCTAGACAATTTTAGAGGATTTTTAAGCAAGTATACTCAACTAGCTCAGAATTATTGTAAAGGGCTAACCTTATATATAGACTACAAAAAATTCGATCTTGACTTGATTTAGGTAAACCGAGATAGCAAAGGGGACACAAACTAGGATGAAATTTGAGCAAAGCAAGTTAAAGTTTTAGCAATTTCAACATAGGCTCCAATAAGCTTGCTCAAAAGCATGTATTGAGGGAGGTTGGGGCTTTGGGCTAATTGTTACTAGATTGCCTTGGAGATGAAGTGTCATGCAAAGTTTATTGAGAAGGCAAGGTTTGGGTATTTTGGATACCTCACGCAATGTGGGAGAGAGGGATGAAAAGGTCCAAGGATCTGCAAATGAATTTCCAAAGAAGAGTGAGGGTTGGGACTTTGGCATAGCCAAATACCATAGTGCTGAGGGAAATGAAGGTTTGAAATCATGTTGGGGTTTGGGGTTTTGATGCAGGAGCATCTAGTGGTGTAGAGGCAATCTTGCATCACCCAAAAAAAAATGTTTTTCCTTATTTTCTTTAGTTGTTTTGAGTCCCATGATGGCACTTAAGGGGTCTACGACAGTCAAAAGTTAAAAAAGGCGAAAAACAATCACTTACTATTTTTAGTAAGTCAGCCTAAACGGGCTCATATGGACCTGAAAATTTACCCCAAGGAGCGGAATTGAAAAACATATCCGATGGTAGAAGAATCAGCTCAATACCTTGTACCATTTGGGAGATATTAAAGTTTTTGTCTTGCGAAATTTCTCCAATACAGTTTCAAATTCAAATTTGAAAACATTAGTAGCCTCGGAAAAACTCAAAAAATGGACGAAATGACCTTCAAGTGACTTTGGCGTTGTAGATCTCTTTGAGAGCTTTCCAACGATATATTATAATAGCAAGTCGGACACCCGAGTCAAAAGTTATGGCTTCGGGAAGTTGTCCCACTAAAAAGTGAATTTCAATAAAATATCTTCTTGGGTGAGAAATCGGACGACTAGACTTCTGGCGCCAAAACAAAAGGGAAAGTTACACTTTCCAAAACATTCTAAGGCGGTTATTGGTGTAAAATAAAGGGTTGAGTGGAGGTTATAGGGGGGTGGCTCCATTAGTGCAAATCTTGACTCCGAATAATAGATTTTTCTTTTCAGAGTTAATTTTGTTGTAATGAATCAATCCCATGTGGCTATAGCACTGTAATTTTTGAGTCTATAATCACTTTTTGAAAGTAATGGAAAGTGAGTTATATTTTGTCTTGCATCTTCTGTGTTGATATCTATTGTTGTGTTTCGTGTGGGTTTTGGGTGGTGTAACCCTCATCAAGTAGTAGCAGAGCAGATTTCTTTGAGTGTGTGATCAGATCGCTGAACGTGAGGCAATTTGCACTAGGACTTGTGGTTGTGGGTTTCTGAGAAAAGTGATCAGAATGCCTCCACGAAGAAATCATGGTGGTGGAAGAAATGTTGTTGTACCAGAAGAGGGTTTTAGAGACCTGCAGAGACAAGTTCAAGCACTGCAAGAGGAGCTACGTCGAGGGTTTGAGCCAAGAAGAGGAGATGAAAGTGAAGATGAAGCTGAAAACGAGGAACACTTCGAAGAGGAACAAGATGCAGTAGATCCGGAACAAGTTAGATTATTTAAGACCATCTCCAAAGATTGATGTTTCTACATTTTTTGGGAATCTTAACCCAAAAGAGTTTATTGATTGGATCAACGATATGGAGTACTTTGAGTACGAGGAGGTGGAAGATCCTAAGAGGGTCAAATTTGCAAAGACCAAGCTAAAGGGTCATACAAATATTTGGTGGAAAGAGGCACAATTAAAAAGAAATTGAAGAGGAAAAGAGAAAATAAAAAGATGGGACCGAATGGTGGATAAATTTAAAAGACAGTTCATTCTTGTGGACTATGAGCTAGATTTGTTGAAGAAGATGCTAGGGTTGAAACAAGCGGGGAAATCTGTCAAGGAGTATACAGAAGAATGCTATTGTGTCCCGTTCAGAACAGGCCATTCTGAGGCCAACAAGGATAAAGTTGCCCTTTATATAAATGGTTTGAAGCCGAGTATTCAAGAAGAGTTGAGTCTGGTAAGAATGTCAACCATTGAAGATGCATATCAGTTTGCTTTGAAGGTAGAAGAAAAGTTGAATAGAAGGTTTGAAAGAAAGCAAAGAGGTGGAGGTTGTGGTGGAAAGACTAATGGGAGGTCATATGTAGACCGAAGTGAAGATCAAAAGAAGATTGAAGGATCTAGTAGCAGTCAAAACCAGAAGGGAGATAATACCTACTGTCCTCAAGATCAAAATAATGGAGACCAAAGAGGAAGAGGAGGCTTTCGTGGAACCTGTTTTTAGTGTGGGGAAGGACATAGATCCTATGAGTGTCCTCAACATCAAGGAAGGACAAATAGAAGACTTGAGGGTAATGCACAAGTTGCACATGTAAATGAAGATGCCGAGTCTTCACAATCTGAGGATACAGAAAGAGGGGAGGTTCTTGTTACTAGAAGAGCCTTGCTGAATGAGGAGAAAGAACCAACTCAGAGGAAGAACTTGTTTCGCACAAGATGTAAGTGTGAAGGTAAAGTTTGCAACGTGATTATTGATTGAGGTAGTGCTAATAACCTTGTTTAAGAAGAGATGGTTAGTAAGTTGCATTTTGGAGAGAAGAAGACATCCAAATCCTTACCGGATTGCTTGGTTGTAGAAGGAGCATAAAGCTTTGGTAAATGAACAATGTCTGGTAAAGTTCAAGATTGGAAATTATCATGATGAGGTATTGTGTGATATTATGCCTATGGATGTTTGTCATATGTTGTTGGGCAGACCGTGGCAGTTTGATTAGCAAGCGGTGCATGATGGACATGCCAACACCTATTTCTTGAAAAAGTATGGCATTCATCATAAGTTGAAACCCCTGAGGGAAGCAGAAGAAAAGGTATGTGGTAATGCAAGGATTTGTTTGGTTGATAGAAGAAGGTTCCTAGAAGGTATGCGACACAAGCATATGTGTTTCGCATTAATCCCTAGAGTTGATAAAGAAGATACTAAGGAGGTACTTGTAGAGGTTTCAGATTTGTTGAAAGATTTTCGGGATATTATTTCTGATAATGTGCCTGAAGGTTTGCCTCCAGTAAGGAAGATTAGCCACCAGATGGACCTGATTCTTGAAGCCAATTTTCCAAATAAGGCAGCCCATCGTATGACTCCAATAGAGAGTGAAGAGTTGAACGAACAAGTGCAAGAGTTGTTGCGGAAGGGATTGATCACAAAGAGTTTGAGTTCATGTGCAGTACTAGCACCAAAGAAGGATGGGGAATGGCGAATGTGTACAGATTCTAGAGCCATCAACAAGATCACCATTAAGTATAGATTTCCCTTGCCGAGAATGGATGACATTATGGATTGTTTGAGTGGAGTTGAGTACTTCATGAAGATAGATTTGAAGAGCAGATATCACTAGATCCGAATTAGAGAAGGAGATGAATGGAAGATAGCCTTCAAAACCAAGGAGGGCTTTGTACGAGTGGTTAGTCATGCCCTTTGGGCTAACCAATGCACCGAGCACATTTATGTGGCTTATGAATGAGGTATTAAAAGAATTTTTAGGAAAATTTGTTATTGTTTATTTGGATGATATTTTGATTTTTATCAAGACATTGGAGGAGCACCTGACACATATTCAAAGAGTTTTTTAGAAGCTAAGGGAGGAGAAGTTGTTGATTAATTTGAAGAAATGTAGTTTT